>JBCAUA010053521.1:0-11550 GCA_038406235.1 Peronia verruculata
TTAAGCTGGGTTGTCTCTTTAAGAAATAAAATTTGCAGAGATTTTGTTTAACGGCCAAATCACCGCAGACTTTACCTCCTAAATCACATGGAACAGTGGGGTGCGTCTGTGGTAACTAAGGAGACTTGACCCCTGCATGGCGCCCGCCGTCGCCATGTTACGAGCGCGCCTCGCGGGCTCGCTTAACGAGTGAGTAGTGTTTCCATGTGTTATAAGCTCCTTGGGAATATCATATTTTCATGATTTCATAATTATGTTGTACATCCTTTAGTCATCAGGCAAACTGTTTACTTTCATAAATGGTTTTCATGTTATCCATATGCCAACTAATATCTATCAAACCGTGTCGAACATTACCCTGCCCGTTTCTGAGTTAATACAAGTACTTGTTTCACACACAAGGAACGATTATGACTTGATTATACCGCACACTGTAAAGAAACAAAAAATTGCCTGTTTGCGCAAATTGTTTACCCTTTAAGTAAGCTGCATATTAATGGTACCTACCGAACTGTGCCAGAAATTGCCCCTTTTTTTTTTTTCGCTGCGGAATGTGAAATTTTGTGAAATGTTCATAGATATATATATATATAAAGAAAAAAAAATAGCCTCCTTCAGTATGTTTTTGTATAGTTCCTGTAAGGTGCAGACCATCAGGTACCCGCCACAGTTTGTCAAAAAACAAAATGACCTTTTTTTGCAGGTCATGTAAGCAGTTTGAGGTCTTGTTTCAAGTCGTCTTTAAACCTGGCTATATTTCTTATTTTCACAGACCATGTAACTGGATGTACAATCGCCGTCTCCATCTGGCTAACCGACGCTGATTTTGAGGTGTAAATGACAGATCCTTTTTATCATACACATTTCTGGAAGAATTTGTTTGAGGTGAGTCAAAAGATTTCTATGCAGGAAATATCGTCATGAATGATAAACAGTCTAACTGACACGAAATTAACATTCTGCGTGCTACATGCTTTCAACATGGTCATGTTTCTGCGCCTTACGTTCCTTGTTAGTGTGTAAACAATTTCTGTAGACGTGTATTGTGATGGCATGTTTGTTTCTCATCAGTTAGTCATTATGTTCTGTGAGCCGAGGAAAATGCCATCACAAATTGCCAATGTATTATAATAATACTTCTCCGCTTCCCTCACACTCTTCTTTTCTCTCCTCATCATATTTCTCTCTCTCTCTCCCTATGTCTCTTTTGTTTCTTCCTTTCAAATCCCCCCTGTCCTTTGCTTTATCTCATCTTTTCTCTTTCCCTTTCTCTCTCCTTATCTTTCCCCCTCTTTCTTTTATCATCGCTGTCTTGCTCTCTCTCTCTCTCTCTCTCTTTCCCTTTTCCTTTCTTTCCTGCCTCTTTCCTCTTCTGCCTCCCTTCCCTCTCCCTTTCTCTCTCTCATCTTTCCTTTTTTTACTTTTTCTGTCTTTCCTCCTCCCTATTGCTCTCCTCTTTCTGTTGCCTTTCTCTTCATCTTCCCCTCTATCTTTCCCTTCCGCTCTTTCATTTTCTTTCTTTATCTTTTCTCCTCTTCTCCTTCTCTCTATCTCCTATGGCGTGGCATTTCAGTCTCTTGATTTATGAAATAAGATTTTGACTTATGATTTTCTTTTAAGTAGGCATTGCACTCTGGAAAATCCAGTGCATTATTACCACTACTATTATTTGACTGTTATTATTCCGACGGTTTCAATGCAGTCGGCCCGCTGCAATGTTAAATAGATTTTAATAGCTCCGACTGAGCCTTCAAGTGGCCTTCCATCAGCTATTTGTCATAAAACTTATCCAAAAACTGCACACCTTTTTCCGCTTTTTGACTCTGAAAGAGAAAAACAAAATTAAACGGCGATTATTACAGAGCGGAAAAACACTCACTAAAAGAAGTGTGTGGAAAGAAAAAAAAAACGGGGGGGAGAGAATGGAGTCATTTTTTTTTTTTTTACACTAAGAATCTTTGGTTTAGATCGGTTATTCTTCTCATTCTCAGACCATATTTAACCCTTAAGAGCTCGCCAAGGATTATTTAACGAAATTAAAAAGATACCCACGATAATATCAATTTCAAGTCAATGTTGAATTCCAATAACTCACAGTGAATATCAGTTGTAAAGATTAAAGTTTTATAATTAATGTCTGTTATGAAAAATATGTAACTTTTGTCTCCTATAAAATCTATGATAATTGTAAAGTGTCTAAAGGTTATCTATATACAAAAACAAATGTATCTTATCCACATCCGAGCAGTTCAACGCGTACGAAAGGCATTCATTGTTAGGAACTATTAGTGTTAACATGAATGCAAATTACGGAGCCTTTCATTGTCTGTCTGCTTGTCTGTCTGTCTCTTGTCTGTCTGTCTGTCTCTCTCTCTCTCTTTGTGTTTGTTTGCCTTTCTGTCCCTCAGTCCGTTGGTCTGTCTGCCGTCACAACTGTGACTGGAATACTAGATCCATGTTCTAAATGTGAAAAACATGTGATCTCAATATCCTGAAAGTTTCATTGTACTAACTTATTATTTCTGTTTGTCACCAACACTCACATGATGCAAAACACAAATCTAAAATACCTGTAGTTTGGTCTGAGGGTCTAGGGAATGAGGGGGGGGGGGGGGAGGGAGGGGAATCCAAGGTACCAACGATTCCCCTTATTTCTGTAACGTGCACAAATATCATTATAGGCAAGGTGGTATGTCCGCAAATGTTAAGTTTCAACTGAGTTATGTATGTCGATCTGGATCACCTTTATTCGATTTACCACAGTAGCTCATTTTTCTAAGTCCGACCTACACTGACATTCTAACCTACTTGTTACGAGAATTCTCCCTCGTAAAAAATCTTTTCATTTACTCGCCGACGGTGCTAAAATGAAATGAAATGTACCATAAAAAAAAGAGGTTAAAGTGATAGTACAAGTGCATGCCTGAGTGGGTTTTTCCCCCGCTCTTTTTGAATTGATTAATGCACTTCATTCGCATTTTCAGCGTATTCAGCTCCATTCTGAAGCGGTCTTTGAAATGTCGGTGCCAAAAAGCATTTTCGTGGATGCATCTGTTATTTTTCTGCTATTTCATTTTATTTTATTTTACCTTCTACTGCTATTTTCTAGTTGCATTACCGTTTGGAATCTTCAGTTTTCCAAGCCATTGAATTCCTGATAAAATTTAAACGCTGCAATATATATATATATATAACGTTCCTCTGGCCACGGTAATAGATATTGATGCAGTTTTAGAAACAGCTTCAAAAGAAAAACTGAAGCTTCAAAAATACTAGGTGTAGTTATATGAAAAAAAAAAAAAAAATACTTGAGAGCACAGACTTACCATGTATTTTGGACATATTTTGGCTCTGTTGTTGGACACATCTTATACATTTGTTTAACCCTTAAAGCGTCATTGGGGGAAAAGCTGGAGTGCCATGTCCTAGTGATGAGATTAAGAATTAGGGTTAAGAAAGAACAGTTTTGTTTTTTTTTAAATTATTGTTTAGGCGAGACAGTACTAGTACAGTGTTTCTACACTGTGTTTATTTTGGAAGAAAATTTCACCTGAAAACGTAATAAGCAAAGTTTTGGGCAAATGAAACTCCTGAAATTTATAAGGTTAAAGAGCTGTAGTGAGCATTAGGCGACTTAATTAGAATGTAACAAAAGACCGTGATGCTTTGTCTGTTTACATCACAATCAACGCTTTTAAAATTGATATTTTCCTCTCTGTCTCCCTCACAGGAGGTTTGTAACTTATCTTATTTTCATCTTTTGTCATTGTTAGGTGATATAATTGAAGATACAAAGAAAACAAAATACATAGTCTGTTTAAATCCATTGCAGTGTGGAAGGTGGTGGGTGTACACAGCGGACAGAGTTGGATGACGGCCTTAGGTCACTGTCTCACATGTAAATGTTGCTTTCTGGGCAGGCAAAAACACTCACTCACTCATCCGTTGACTTAGGTGGATGTCGTTGGGGCATTTGTGAGGACGTGTTTACCACTTTCCTCCATCTTTCACTGTCTTTCGCCACTCTCTGGGATTTTGCCAGACTCAGTCTTGTCCATTCTTCTATGTTATCTGCCCACTCTTTCTTCCACGTCTCCGCCCTCCTTTAACTGTGCCCTGCAAGATTGTCTCTGCAAGACCTCCTATACAGGACACGTGCCCGTGCCACTTCAGTTTTCGCTTCTTTACAAGCGCGAGGAGGTCATCATGGGGTTCTGTAGTTTCAGTGATCTAGTGAAATATAAAATAGTGGAGGACATCTGCAAACTGGACTGTCTGGCTGTACCAAGGATCTGTTGAACATTGTGAGGGCAAGCAGATGGACGTACTGATAGACAGACAGATAGGCAGCTCTGTAGAAAGAAAAGCAGCATACAGACACGCATACAGATGAACAGACCAACAGATCGGTAGACCAACAAACAGACACGCAGACAGACTTACCGAGAAACAAACGAAGCGACAGGAAATGGACCGGGAAAAAAAATACCGACAGAGCAACGGGGTGACAGACAGACAGACACAGACTGTTAGAATGATAGCTAGACAGACAGACAAGTCATCCTTCAGACAGAAAAATAGAGAGACGGACAGACAGGCATAAATTGAGTCAGACAGGTAAACAGACAGAAAGACAGATGAACTGATATACAGATAGCTAGACAATGAGGTATTTCGAGAAAAATCACATGACCGAGGATTTTCGCTCACACGCTGATTTGTTTACTTGCCCTGCGCATGGCAGACAAATCTTGACCAATGATGAGCGTTCAGACCTGCCACATGATATAAACAAAGCCACATGTGAGCGACGTTGCCTCGGTCATGTGACCGATCTCGAAATACCTCATTGCATTCGTAAGCGTTGCGAAATGGTTTCAATTCAACAGTATCGTTTTCGTTCTAAGATTCCCAAGGGACAAAACCTTTCAATGTAACCTCTCCTAAGAGGCGGTAAATAGGCCTTACGCTTCGGAAGACTCATAACTCACCCGGAGAGAAACAGAAATGCTGAAAGCATTCAACCCTGCCATTACTTTGAGCTTCTAACCGCATTTATTTCTCTACCAGTGATTCTTCTTTTTGTCTCGTTTGCCATAAAAACTTGAATAAGTGAAAGCGTCTTTCAATCTGGTTGTCAAAAGTAGTGTACAAGTACAGAGAAGTCATGAGAGAAACATATGTTCTGTGTCATTTCTCCTTTTCTGATGGTCGCCATAAAATATTGTAAAAAGTATGACAGTATAATAACAGTTATGTTTTTAAAAAAAAAGGCGTCTAAGTTTCTTTCCTTCAAAATAAATAAAGAAAGAAAATAAAATAATTAAAAATAAAATCTAATAAAATAAATCAAAGAAATGAATAAAACATAATAAATAAAATACATTTTAAAAATAATAATACAGAATGAATGAAAACACGTAAAAACTGAGTTTCCAACAATGGTTTCTGAGTGACAATGACGAAATTCTTACTCTAAATATTTCCAAAGATAACAAATGGAGTGCCATGATATTTACACAAGAAAGGTTGAAAAAATGATGGGTTAGCCTAATGTTGTAATATATACCAGCCTTTTCGTGCGAACATGTTATGTAATATTGGTCACTAAATTATTCTTCTATTGTAATCTCCCTCTTGGTGTAACCTTTCATCTTTTTGCACCGAAATAAACATTTTGTTGAGATTTTGTCAGTTGGAGCTACAGTAGCCAGGCTGGTAGATAGACAGATGGTTGAGGATTTGTACATAGACGGGTGGCCAGCCAAACATACAGACAGAGAGATTGACAGTTCGATAAAGACTGGACGGATAGATGGATGAATGGATGGATAGATGTATTGGTGGATGGATGGACTGGTGGAGGGTAGGTGGGTGAATGGATGAGCGGACAGATAGACGGACGGACAAATGGATCGACGGATAGATAATGGGCGGACAGATGAATGGACTCACAGAATTGATGGGGTAGATAGGTGGACAGACAAACAGATTACTACCTGTATGCAGGTCTTCCTGAAGCGCCTTGACCTACCTTCTAATCACCTTCTGACAAATATGTGAAAAGATTTGCTGATGGACCACTTTCTGCAATAATCAAATAGTTACTACCATGCGGCCATTGTTTACAATATCCTCTGTATTCGCTCCTGTCATTCCATCCTCAGATACAAGACCAGGGGGTGATCAGCATGAAGCTTTGGTCCAGATCGTTTTCCCTCACAATGAAGCGACGCTGGAAGCAGGCGTTTCTGGGCATCTTCGTCATGGGTGCCCTACTGATTCTCGTCATGCCAGATGTCTCCCACAACAGAGCTGTATCCACGGGTATGGTGGGCGGAGTTGTCTACGAGATGGGATCCTTGTTGGGCTTTGACATGCGGACTAGAGTTCTACGCTCTGCGATGTACCCGCCCTCTACCGCCAACTATAACCTGACTAATCCCGATAAGGTAGACTTTTCCAGAGGGCAGTCCAAAATCATTGACGATCTTCTGGAACATAAGGTAAACTCGAGATCCTGTGAGTTCGCGCGAGCAATGGTACATGCCTGGATGGATAAATCAATAGACAGACAGACAGACAGACGGATGGAAGGATGGATAGATCGAATGGCGGGCGGATGGATGGATGGATAGACCTAACTCGTTCTACACGTAAATGTGTAAATAAATGCAAACATGAGTCATAATAACTAAAGAAAAACAGATCTATATCTGAATAGCAATCAATACATATCTTAATAAATATATAATAAATTTCATAAATTGATCAAATAATTCATTAAACACATCTATAACTTATATTCTGTTGCTGTACTCGCAGGCGAACGGTTTCTTCATGGAGGTGGGAGCGGGCGATGGAGAGACCAACTCAGTCAGTTTGTTCTTTGAGCAGGAGAGACAATGGACGGGTGTTCTGGTAGAGGGTGACCCGGCCAAGGTCAGGGTCGCCTTGACCAAACACAGGCGATGTGTCATATGGAACGTGTGGGTCTCAACGTTACTCAACACCCCAGTAAGCAACTGGTATTTTAGGGAAAGCGGAAGCCCTGTGTGTGCGCGTGTCCGTGTGTCTAGAGTTGCAACCAAAGTGGATCTGGATAGTATTGAGGTGGTGCCATCTCAAGGAGTCAATTTGACCGCCAACCAGATTACTGGCACTTGCCCGGTGCAATATCACAAGCATAAATTGTCCCCTTTCGTTTGTTACATGAAGCACAAATGGCAGAAAATTCTGCAAAAATCATGATATGATGAACTTTTTGGTATCCTGACAAATTGTTTTTCATATTTTTTCCACCATGTGTTTCCAGTCACAGTAGAGAAAGTGATGTTTTCCTTCTTGGCAAATGTTAGTCCTACACGTCTTGTACTTGTCAAAGGAAAGTAACCTGGCTGGTTAAAAAAAAAAAAAAAGGAAAAGGCTTATTTCCCCTTTGTTTTAAACCGTTGTACGATCTCGCTGGGGGTGGCAGTTTTTGTCCAATAATTCTGAGGACCTGCGGGTTTGTATGATCATAAAGTGTGACATGCCCCGGATGTGTTTGCAGCATAATCTGTACGGCACCTGTGCAGAAAACCGACAGTTTCATCTTAACTAACTGAAGAGAGGAAATGGGCTGTAGCAGTGAGATAGTGCTAGTAAGTGTTAGTGTGCAATTCCTGATCTGCTTATGTGTATTAAAACCAACCTGTCCTCTCTTTTTTCCCCAGCAACGAGCTCTCTCCCGGGAGGAAGTTAGTCCGAAGGAATTGTTCACTGTACTGAAACGTACCGATGTTGATTTGTTGATTGTCAACTTGAATAGACAATACAGCGATTTTCTACGTTCTCTTAACTTGGACATCTTCAACGTCCGGGTGATTACCGTAGAGATGCCAAGCGACGTTCCACGGGAGACATATTTTGAAGTGACTAATTATTTACTGTCCAGGGGTTATACGGTAGCACATCATTTGATATTTGAAGGCAAGAAAGATGTTGTGTATGTTAATAAGTGAGTTAGTGAGTCAATCAGTGAGATAGACAGTGAGCGAGTTGATGAGAAAGTGAATGAATGAGTGAGTGAATGGGTGAGTGAGTGGGCCAGTGAGTAAGTAAGAGCTGTGTAACTGACTGGTGAGTGGAAGAATGAAGAAAGGAATGAGTGAATTCAGAGAAAAATCATTGTACAATTACGGAAGGAATGAATGGATGGAAGAATGAATGAATGAATGAATGTTGTGCCAGGACCAGACAGCAATATATTAGTTCGAAACATGGATGAAATGAAGGGACGTTTTAGTAATGAGTATGAATAGTAGGAGGGAGATCTGTCTATCTACATGTATATTTCCACTTACCAAAGCTGAAATCCTGACTTTTGTGATTTGCTGTAGAAGCCGAAGAGCGGATGCACGTAGTGAGGAAGATTCCGATTACCCAAAGGTTGATTGAGTGTTCATTTGTTTCACCTTTATTTCTCCGGTACTTGGCCTGAGAGTCGACTTGTTCTGAATCTGTACTTGGTGAGCACCTTGGTCACGTGATAGCTGAGCTTCGATTGCAAACAATGGCACAGAATATCGCATCTTTTCAAATCAAAACCATGAAGAGTTACCTTCTTGTTGTTTGCAGTAAACTGTGGAATTTGCAGGAATCAATTCAAATTTCTTTTTAAAAAAATAAATAAACATTTATCATATCCGAAAGTACATTTACTTCATGGCAAAAACAGTAGATTAGACATGATATAGAAAAGCAATATGGTTCAGCAGATGTTGGAAAGACTTTGCCTCTGGAACATCAATCTGCTTCCAACGTGGATATAATAAAGTTATAATGTGAAAGGACAAGAGAGAAAGAAGGAAAACTCCAAGCTCAAGCAGCAACTTTCACTACCCACAAACTGTAGTTACTGTGGCAGGGCAGGTCTGTCCTGCACTGGCCCTACAGCCATCAACAGAAATGCTCCTCACGGCCTGGAGTTAGATACGACCGAAGGAAGCCACCCATCCATCCATTCCCAATATGAGAAGGCCATCTGAAGTACCAAACTGTCCACGAATTTTAGGCTTGGCCCTCACCTACACATTTCCCCCATTCCGCTTGTGAATTTGCTTGTAAATAGCAAACCGACAAAAAAGTAAAACAATTACATTTTATCAATTAAAACATTTTTTTTTTTAAATTTCACGCCCATCAGTTCCGACGTTAGCCAGTATAATACTGACTCATCTTTTTGTCTGTTGGCAGAGGACCATGTACCACAATGTAAACCATGAAATGAAAGTGAGCACCTTTTAAAATATCACAAATCACGATGTTCGGTGACACAAAACTCACTACAGCCAGAATCACGTGACTATTATTAGTACATTTCAGAACAAGTTCCCTGGCATGATGTTCTTGGCTATTCTTTGTACAGGTGAAATATCCAAATAATAATATATGATATAAATAAACTGTAATATATTTTATTTGATCAGACTCTTGTTTTCTTTTTGGTGCATGAAAGTTGACTTTATGATTTGTATGACGGCTCTGTGTGTGGACGGCTCTGTGAGTGGACGGCTCTGTGAGTGGACGGCTCTGTGTGTGGACGGCTCTGTGAGTGCTTGTGTGTGTATAATTGCCGTATGTATCAAAACCGTTCAGTTTGAGAAGACACGTGTCCTACAGATGGAGAGAAAGAGGCGAAGAAGAAGAAAGATCTGTGGCAAATAGTCTGCAAAGGGGGATTTTATTGTCTGGGAAGACAGAAGAGTACCAGCTTTATTATGTATGTGTCTCGTGTTTGTTTACTCTGAACTTTGCTTTATACATGTATTTCGTATTGCTCATTCTGAACTTAAACTTTACTTTATCTTCGCTCTGCTTGTCTAAGACGGTTTTTTTTTTTTTTTTTATTCTTTTCAGTTTGAGACATTCGGTGAAAAGAATGACGATGACAACGATATTAAAGAATGTTCGTAAAACTGAAGGCAGAAAGGTAACTGAATAAATACGCTAAATAAGAGGAGAAAAATCTGGAGAATTGATATGTTAAAAATTAAACTGTTGGAATTGGTATCGTTGATTCCTCATTGAGGCAGATGATGATGATGATGGCACACTCGTGCCAAACAAAGAAACAAACAGAAAAATGTCTCGCAGCCAGTCGAACTGAGACCTATGTCGATGTTTCACCACATAGGATTTTTGGTATCATGTGAAAGTTTATTTCATACCTTTGAGATAGTGAAAAAAGTTTTGAACTAACTCTATTCTAGCCACAGATATTGCAGTTTGATGAGAGAATGAGAGATCCCCAGCAATGATGGAAATTCCCAGAAAATCAAGTTTACGTGAATGTCCAAAGGGTAAAAAGCTCACAAAAACCCAATTTTACTAATTTTAATGAGGAAATATTTGTAAATCGAGGGTAGGACCGATACTGTCTCGTTTAGAAATGAATGCCCTTTCGATTTCTACAGAAAAAACAAAAAACATCCGACCCCCCTCATCCCGACCCCCCTCATCACATTCAAAGTCCGATTTCTCCGTTCTAGCCCGGCGACTTACGTCTCATTTCGACTGACCGCTAGACAAATAAAAAAAGAGAAACATCGATGATGTAAAAAGTTCAGGCAAACTGGCGATTTTGAATAATTCAAAACTCAATTTTCCATTATTATTTTGGAAAGAAAAAAAAAAACTGCTCTGTATCCATAGTCATTATCGAAATATAAAATGATCATATTTCAGTGGACGATTTGTAATAGAATTTGAATGTGAAATGGAATGTTCTGGAAGACAACAAACGTCAACCGTAGAGGTCATACAGTAGGAGTGAAGCCGCTGGCTGACTTCATGGAGTGTCAAAGAATTCAATGTTTCCTGCGTGCCATGACAATCTATCTGAAGCGCCATCTGTGAGAATCAGAAGTCAATAGTCAGGGTTCAGGAATGGAGGGCACCATAAGAAGAGTTGATCAGACGGAATTACAGAGGTTTGCTTGTTTGTTTGTTTGTTTGTATTGGGATTTAACGGCACATCATCACGACTACAGCTATATATTGTGCCCAATACGGTAAGAGACGTTAGCAAGTCGAGAGAAAGAGAGCGGGACAGAAGACAGGGGCAAGGAGAGAGAGAAGAGATGTTACTGTTAGCCCTGGAATGTCGAGGAAAGCAATCCATGGGAGACACCCCACCGATGGCGGGCTTTCACCGCCTGCAGGTGGGTTACATTACGTTCTATTATACGTCTTTCAACCTCCTGATTGAGGTTATCTAGACTGGGGAAGGGTAACTACTACTAATAATCATGTCTTAAAGAATCCTGCACCAATTGTATACCTGTAGTTAATCCTCTTGGCGGCAACAGAAGGAGATAGCAACAAGGCCTGAGAGGTGGATTGTTTAATAGAAGTGTAGTGTGTTTATATTGTGCTTTTTTTTTTAGCTGCAGATTAGGAATTTGAATTAGTTCCCCTTAGTCCCACTTCTTTAAAACCGGAACGAAAGAGAGTGAATGCAAATAAAGTTGAGCAAATCTGTGTATGAATCTGGCCCCACTGCTTTAT
>JBCAUA010053532.1:0-25544 GCA_038406235.1 Peronia verruculata
ACTCACGACAAAGAGTTTTAATCACACACCTCCCCCCCCCCCCCCCCCCCCAACAGGAGCAAGGTTAAACCGAAAAATGAGGAAAATTTGTCAATAGTTTGGAGTGTTTGTACCCCTCTGCTGAAAATGAAAACAGACACCGGTATTTCCAATTTTTCGCTTGGTCGGAACAAATCTATGTATTCTGCTGCTACCTAGCTTGATGATGCAGTGTGATTGAATAAACATTGTCTGTCACTACTGATTTACTCATAGGTGATAGAATCATGTTTTTTTTGTGGAAGCAATTATATGTCTTGCGCCCAGGGCAAATAAGACGGAAGTCGATTGGGAAGAATTCAAGATATGGCCGTTTTTAACTGTTTCCTGACTTGGATACCAAAATTTGTTATTTGTTTTCCACAAGACAAAAATTCAACCTTTTCTTACAAGAAAAGAAAAATTTTGTATCTGAGTCGGAAACTAGTTAGAAATGCCCGTAACTGTTGATCACCCGGAGTGACTTCTGACTCATTTGCTCTGGACGCAAGACATATAATCCAGTGAGCACATAGAATCATATTGAAAATTAGGTGATATAATTCACTCTACTAATTTAGTATATTTTGATGAGGTGCTAAAGATCCAAGACAAGAATGATGTAAAACATTGCCCTTGAAAACCATCTCATAGGACACAATACTCATTCACTATCTGCAATCTCAGAGTTCATTATCACATGTCAGTGTTACAGTATTACATTACATTTAGCACAAAACAACTGTTTCTATTTTCTCAAATCATGGATAGTTTTATTATCTGTTTAGAATCATTTGAAATATTTCCAGACAAAACAGTGCAGCGTATATTACAAGTTTCAATCTCCCCAAGGGTAGTGTTGTCTCAAAAACTGATCTTCAGTACTTTTAAATCTGTGGCTGTATTACAGAAAATAGTTACCTACTATGTAAGGAATACAAAGCTGGAAGGCAAACTTATGACACCCTGAACTAAGCATCAAATACATTTACACAGTTCTTTATGTGTCTTCCAACCTCCTGGTGGAGGTTATCTCCATATTTATACAGGCATAGATTTATCACAGATTTTTACCTTTGGAAATCTACGCTCTAGATCTGACATGGTGTCGGCTTTTGCCTTGCCTGATTGTGCTCCAAGACTCTTCCTTGGCTATGAATAAAGATAAAACAAGATAATATGAGATGAGATGAGATAAGATAATGATTATTTAATCATCTACATTAATATAGGCTACTGTTTCCTGCTCTCAAATAACATTCTAATTCTCAAGTGCTTTATTGAAAGAAAGATAATTTTGGAAAATTTTAAATTAACAACTTAAACACCAAGCTCTCTCTCAGGCAACAGGCCTCATCAACTGATTATCAAAAAAAAATTTTAAATTGCCTCTTCTCTGGTTGTTTGATGTGCAATGTTCAATAACCATATTGTGGAGAAACCATCAAAAGTAAGTAATGCTTTGATCACCAATTAGCCAATCTGTCAAAAAAAAAAAAAAAGAAATATGAAAAGAACAAGCTGACCAGATGAAGAAAAGAAGAAGGTTATAAAAGTAATAGGTTATACATGTCAGTAGTTGATAAACAAGAAGACAAAAAATAATAATAATAATAATTAGGAAATTTGTGGTCAATCTGAACATTTTGACCTTCAGAAACTGTTCAGATTTAACCTCTCCTAAATAAAACAAGAGCTTCCTGACACAAATACTGCTATAACAGAAGATCGTGAGCACCAAATTAGGTCAAACCAAGATATAATTAGAACTGCAATCAGTCAAGTCTGAAACATGAATTGCCTCAGATTCAATTGCTACAGGCTGAATAATAACAGAATTAGGAACACAATGAATGGTCTGTTTTTGGATGACAAAATGTGACAGTTGAATTTTTGTCCCCTTCTCTTTTAAGCATTTGCTTCAGTTCTTCTTCTTGAGAGAGCAGCATAGCTTGCATTCATTTTTTTTTTTTTAATCTCATTTATAATACAAAACAGTAAAATAGCCTGCAAGAAAAATTTCATACAGCAGTGAAAAAAAGAAAATTGAGATGGCAGCCCTATAAAAAGATCCAGTGGCCTTGCTAAAATTATACACCAAAAAACATAGATGGGAAGCAAGAAATTTGTAGGCTGGAGAGGAGATGGATGAACCACATCCAGGAATGCACAGAGAAAACATTCAAGGAGACACAGGCCCCCACAGCCCCAATGGAGATAAAAGACTTGTGCACAGCTCATCAGGAAGCACTCGATGAAAATAGGTTCTCTGGTGCCATCTGCAGGCGGTGTAAGCCCGTTACCGGTGGAGTGTCTCCCATGGAGCACAAACCTCGACATTCCAGGGGAGACACCTCCTCTCACTCTCTCTCTTTGCTCCTGTCTTCTGTCCTGCTCTCTTTCCTCTCTTCTTCTTCACGTGTAAACGTATCTCACCGTGTTTGACACAATATAGCCGTAATCATGCTGATGTGTCCTTAAACTCCCAATACAACAATAACACCAGATAGAATTAAGATCTGAGAAGAGGTATATTTGATTTTGTCCCCTTCTCTCAACCTGGCAGTGTAGCTTGCATATATGCCCACATAGTTTTTCTTATTGTAACATTTGTGTCGGTCCCCACCTACTTCTACCATAACAGTTCTGATTGCATGACTGTCTCCTCTTCTATGTTGATTTGTATAACTGATGGGTGCAGCTTACCTTATGATGGGCTTGATACTGCTGGGTCACTGCCCAGTTCTCTACACGAGTACTGTCCATCCGCGTGCTGGGGCGAGAGCTCTCTTGAGCCTCTGATATCCTACTCAAGGATCGCTGCTGTTGTGCTTCTTGTGGATGTCGATGCTGTTGTTGTTGTTGTTGCTGCTGCCGCTGCTGATGATGTAGCTGTAGTTGTGGATGTAACTGCCATTGCCCTCCATCAGACATGGAAAAGGTATCATGTGATTCCCCGACGCTAATGCTGGACAAACGATCTCCGGAAGAGCTTGGATATTTGGTGAAATCTACATGAACAAACACACATGAGATAGAACACAACAAAACAGGCACCAGGCACACACGCACGCATGCATGCACGCACGCACGCACACACGCACACAAACAATGTTAGCTTATTCTGAGGAGCATCCATTAAACGTTTGTGCAGCTTTAAAAAGTATCTATTTATTCACAAATCAACCTCTCATAGCTTTAGATTATCAAGGATCTCCCTCCCATACAGCATACTCATGGCATTTTGTTATTTTGAATTGAATTTTAAAAACCAATGAACCGATACATATTATATATCACAAGCTTAGGATCTACATACCAGAATGCTTGTTGACTTTGAAGTTTGCATAAAAGATGTGAGGTTGTTGAATCTCATTTCTAAACTTCTCGTAATCTGCGTTGGTCTTCAGTTTACCCTCACGTCTCAGTTTATCCTCAAGACCAACAATCTGCAAGTACAGCAAGGCAAGTTACAGAAGTCATGAACAAGAATAACATTGTTCTTTTCATGACATATTGAAAAGTGCAAATAAGGACTAATGAAATTTGCCAGACGAATTCAGAGAAAAAAGAAAAAAAAGAGAGACAGATTCATTTCATGAAGAAACCGAACAATCAAGATGTCTTGTTAAACTTTTATTTCAGAAAATCATGTCCTGAACATGATCCTGTAAATCACTGAAAGTAATTAGAAAAGATGTTTTTCATATCTTATGCCTGGCAATATGTATATAATCCACAATGTGCTCTTAATTTCTGAAAAAAAAAAAAGTATGACATAAGAAATAACAGAAAGGGGACCAAAAGTAACAGTGCAAATCGTTGAACGACTGACATCCTGAATCAGAAGTTTACTAAAATTCAAGATTACAAACAAAAGGCTGTCTGGTAAACACTTGGACATTAACAAAAACTCCTAAAACCCCAAACTAATAACTTACATAATACAGGTCAGTCTTGGGCATCTGCTGGTGGGCTGGAATTGTCTCCAGATCATGACGTTGTAATCTTTTCTTCACTGTGTGACTGGCCTTTCTCTGCAAGAAGGAGACAGATAATGATCAAATATTAATTTCTATGCATGAAAATATATCAGGACAATCTACAGATATCACCTTCGTCCTTAATTTAACATTCAATTTTAGAAACATAATTCATCTCTAATATATGACACTAATCTCCTATATTTGTGCACCTCTAGTGTAAAATGAAGTGTTTCACTGTAACCTTCAAACAACAGCATAGTTGTGCCTTCTGTCATTAAAATTTGTAATCTTTGCTTAATAGGACCTTTAAATATAATGTCAAATAGCAAAACAATGATGAAATAAGCATCTTCTTGAGCATTTTTCTTGCAAACAAACAAAGAAACCCAAAAAACCCACACTTATCCCAGCATATCTCAACCACAATTACTCTCCATAGCCTTTCACAATTTATCGAATTCTTTCAGAATACAGATATTACTTCTTCTTCTTCCTTCTTCTCATTCTGTTCTCTCATGAGCTGATCTCTCTGTCTCATTTCTCTCCGTTGCCTTTGAGTTTTCTCAGCCAAGAGGCTGGTGTAGTGATGGTAGTAGTAGTCACGTAGCCTGTACATGTCCTTCACTAGCTGCTCATAATGCTGGGGAAAATTAAGATCAAAATACTCAATGCAAACTCTTGGCACTAATGAACATCAGGAGAACATGAGGTGATCTATTGGAAATGATGCTGATAATAGCAGCTCACATATCAAAATAATAAACATAGTTAGACCTTGATACCTAAAATTTTAATTTTTGTACACTTGTTTTTTATGTTTTATCTTTAACAGCATAAAGCCAGCGGGTTATCATCCCAGTGAGAGGTTGGTGTGATGAATATCACTACCAACAGTACTACATTTGCATTTCAATGTAGGCAATCACAACTCAAGCATCTTTCAAAATTAAATAAGACCAATTTCAGTAATTTCCTAGACATCTTAAGTTTGGCAGAGAGACTATCAACAACATTAAAAAATGAAGAACGTCTGAAACAGAAACTAACCTACAGTATCAGCAGGCATTCTGTCTAATCTTAATTAACTGATAGGACAATATAGTTTAAATAATGCTTAACTATATGTGGTAAGCTCATTTAATCACCAATGCAAAATACAATAACTAAAAACAGTATATCAGAACATATTAGCTGCTTCTTAAAATCATCTATCATTATTTTTGCGGTTTTAGAATGTATGGTGTGAAGTGAATAGTCTGAAGGATGATAAGGCCATATTTTGGGAAATGTGATCCCAGCTGTTTTACAGACACATATGATAACAAGAATTGATTACTGCTAATGATTTTACTTAATTTTCGCCATCAGTATCTCAGTATTTTCAATAAAATAGTCATAACCGCACATTAATAAGAGAACCCTTCTTAGCAGTAATAAACATAGCCCTGTTTCACAACTGTGCAAATATCCTCGCTCTTGGTATTACTTCTTCCTTTTCTTTCTGTCTCTGGAGCTCTCTTTCATCATCATGGTCATAAAAACTGTCAGATTTCTTTTTCTTCTTCTTCTTTGTGCCTTGCTTTTCCCCTTTAGTAGGCTCAGCATCCTTGTCCTGTGAAAAAAAAAAAAAAAAATACACTGAGTAAAAACCCACTACTATAGGACAAACTAATGGAAAGTGAGATCAAAATTTAGCTAAGCATATGTTTTTCTCTCGACAGTAATTTTAGTTTGATTGTTTTTTGTTTGTTTGTTGTTTTAAATTTTATTATCAGAACAAATAACTAGATCTATTCATTCCCACAAAATTTGAATAGGCTGTGTGCGAACAGAAATAATGGGACTCACCCTTTTTGAGATCTTGCTCTGTTTATCAGGAAGCCCATATTCCGTCAGGAGATGTGGTAAGGAAGGCTGAGTGTAGATGAACGCTGATTTCAACGGCACCTGCGTATCTAGATCTACTGTCTTAGCACTCTCCATCGTGAATGTTCGGTTTGGGATAGATTCAAAATATGCCTAGGAATGATTTTCAACAAAATCTCTTTCACTTTTTAACTTCCAAGCTTCAGTTACTCCTTCAGTAAATAAGTGGTCTCAACATAATGTACTGCAATAGCTGTTTATCATTTTCTTCGGATAGTGTCCGCCACGAAGTCGCCATTTTGAAGCCGCGACTGTCATGGAAACATTAAGGGTAGATCACTCATAATAATTGAGTTAGATTACAGCTATTGGAGTTATCTACCATTTCAATTTCATTGGCCTGGGAGATAGGGGGAACAGAAAGTGGATTTTGATAACCATATTCACAGACTGAAATTATGGATTATTGCCATGTTGATTATTTTCATATAATTTCTGTCGTCATAAGTAATTCATGTAAAGTTCTGAATAAGATTTGTTAAACAAGTGTGACAAATTTTTCAGAAAGTAAAAATGCTGTTGGGGGAGACCAGTTTTAGTTCACCATTGGAGATCCATGTACATGTATCAGTTTATAACATCAGCAACTGGCAAAAGAGCAAAGAGTGATCAAAACACAATTTAGTGTTTTATTTATTTTTTTTTTTTTTATTACGGTTGAGAACCAGCTGAGATATCCACCAGGGCAGGAGGTTGAAAAGTTTACCAAAACGTAATAGTAGCTCAAAAAAGCACAAAAGAAGGAGGAACGTACGAGGTATACAATGATATAATTTGGGTTATCTGCTATTGAGACCATATGCCCTTAACGCTTCAACTTGTGAACAGTGACCACTTCATAACTCTAAAATAACAAGATGAATCTGGCTAAAGTGTGAGTAAAACTGCTGATATAGCCCAAATCCAAATAAATACATGTACTTGTATTCCTCATGGCCGCAGTAGTCACTTTGCATTGAATCTTTATTGTATGTTTGTTTTCGAAATGACTTATATTATGCATCTGAATGTAGTTGTCAAACATGAGTAGATCAAGTTATTAATCATGAGATTTCACTTGGTTGTGGCCAACGTATGTTGTCGGCATAAATGTGGTTCTGACTACATACATTTGATAAGTACTGCGGATTATTCAATTTTAGCAAATAGAGATGCATGCATGCAGAATATGTTCAGGTGTCAAAGACTGCGATTTTATAGGCAATATTTAAAAAGCAATACTAAGAGCATACATGATTGTATGCAAGTTCTACTCTTGCACAATGTACATCTAAGTGTCTGGCCAAATGAATAAACAAGACTGACAAAATAAAAATCTTACATTTACATGTACGTACAAGTACATTCATTTAATTTGACCATTGGTAATGAGAGGGGGAAATTCTAATTGCTCTAAAAATGTACGAGTATAAAGTTGGAAATCCTCTCTTTTACAAGCATATCATTTAATTTACGCTTTCTTTTGTGTACAGCAAAACCCTATTTAGATGTACAAATACGTTTTCTTTAACACCTGATGAAGAGCCAAGTGGGCTCGAATATTTGGCCAGTGATATCAGTTGGCTTAATTCACTAAATATCACGTTCTTCATATTGTTTTTTTGCCTTGTGTTGAAATACAGGTATCAAGGAAGTCAATCTGTGTACATTGTATCAAGAAAGTCAATCTGTCTACATGAAAAAGTAGGAAAAGTTCCAGGCAGCAACATGTAAAACTGATGGGTAAGTAATACCGGGTTTGGGGCCAACAGAGAAATTACTGACAGCCAAAACGTAGGAAATCCTACTAAAGTAGGAAATTTGCCATCCCTGATGTATTGGATTACATTGCAGTTGCCATTAGACAGCTGTCTTATATATTGAGATAGTTTTACAAATGTTGTAAAGTGTGATGTTGATCTTACTGCATTTACTGTGTACATTTTTATACCACCAGTAGATCTTAAGTTGGAATGTTCTACAGGGAGTTTAGGATGTGTTGTTCTTATTTGTTCACTGTAGTATATCACTATATAATATATTATTGTAAAGTAAGCTCATTTACTCCAGTCCCCTCCTGTTACACCTCGAATACTTTTGACTCACAACTGTCTTCCTCCATTCAAAAACAATTTTTAAAAAAAATTGATTTTCCCTTCTCTTTTTTTTTTTTTAACAAATGATTCTAAAAGGACAAAAGATGTGTGTTACATTTCTGCTTATCTGTTGCACGATAGGGGTACCACTACATCATCAAACGTTCCTGAATTCTGTGGTTCAAATTTCTATATTTCAGATTTTGCGCAAAGAAACAAACATGGTACATGGTGGTGTTTCCATTTTCTCATTTGTCATGGACAAGTCATTTCCTCGTAACGGCTTAACCTTTGGAGGCCATTTATTTTAGGATCTGTGATTATATAATACAAAGGCTGAGCCCAAAACAATCCTCACATCACACACTTCTATAAAAAGATGATTGAAAAACACAAGACAAGGTGGAGAAAGATATATTATTGTTTTATTTTGAAGACTAATCTTTAAGTAGGTGATAAATGAGCTAACCTTTCTTGATATTTTCTTTTTTTTTTTTTTTGTCATTCTTCACCCAAAACAAAGACAGAGACAAAAGAAACAAAAACTTGAGTTAGAAATAGATCATTGTAACTTGAATAATCAAAGAATAGACAGAGAAAATTAAAAATACAAGAAATAGTACAAAACTTTCATCATATCTTTTGTTCTAAAAATATCAAACTCTTAATTTCCACAATGGTGTGGGCTTGTTGCCTTATCTAGAGCTACATGAAAGCCATCCACAGTTCAGTTATAATAGTCATCAAGTATTCAACTAAACTGAAAGTATAAAATGAATATGTGAATATAATAGTTGTGATTTGCTAAGTGGACAGAGAAGAAGACCAAGCCCCCACACCACATAGGCACAATCATGCATTTTGCCCTGGCTGCAGCAGTGGTCAGTGATGGAATGCTTGGTCGGCGTAGTTTGCTCAGCTGGTGGTGAGAATAGCGAGGATCCTTGCCCTCTATCATTCATTTTCCAGTGGTATGAAGGGAACCCTATCATAATGTAACAGCATGAGGTCACCCCAAAGATCACCACAGTAGGCTACAATGTCAAGCACATAGGACCGCTCACCTGACAAATAATAGGGAACAGATGGCCTCTTTTATCAAGACACCTTCTATAATTTGCAGATGTTTATACATGCATTGCACCATGGAATTTAGAATTATGATCTGCTTCCATGGGTTACTGGTAATACTTGAACAGTCAGTCAACACAAGAGCCAGTTTTGGTGTCAAACATAAGGCAATCTAGATGTGATCTGAAGAGACTAACAAAGACTGTAGACAGAGGGTAAAAAAACCCTTGGGTTAGGCCTTGTTGTCAACTATTCCATGTAAATTTCTGACAATACTGGTAGTGATATGCCATATTTAGGAGGCAAGAGGCTTGAAACATGCAGTCACAAAATGGAAGGCACAAACTCATTAGAATGTTAGAATTAGTCCAACAGGCTATATATTTGTATGCCTTTGGGAATGACCTTGTGCAGCTGTGCCATTCAACACCCTCACCTTTCAAATAATAAGACTAATTTCTCAGGCCAAACATTTTAGTCTGACACTACTGACAACATAATTCTCTGGTGATTCAATGCCAACCAAAGATTAACTGCCAGGGATCTTGGCTCAACAAATCAGACGGACACATACGTCCTCATACACCGATGACCACAGAACATTCTTTGAGGCCCACTCAGGTGGACAATGCAGAAAGAAAAAGCCACCTGTGAATGCAGTTTTTTTTGTTTTGTTTTTTTCTGTGTGTGTTTCTTAATTGCTCAGCTGTATCCACATATACTCCCATACATAACACATACATACCCCACAAAACTTTTTTTTTTTATATGAGAAATAAGCACTCTTGATAAATAATGCATATTCTGTAGTCAAATAGATGTGTTCATACAAAGTGTTCAAATACAAGATGTCTTTTAAAAAAAAAAAAAAAAGAAAGAAAGAAAGAAATGCACACAATTTGCAGGCAAAAACAAGTTTGACATTTCCAGTTCTCAATATGAAGGCTGAGGGGAGAGGAGAGGGCTGACTGCTGGCTCTGGACACAAATCCTAACACCACCAGGGGCCTGGATTGACCAGATGTGTTTTTACATCACTGTGACAATTTCACATACACATGGAAAGCATAAATGGTTTTCATGGTATTACTGATATGAATAAATATATAACTGCTCACTCAAAAAGATAAGGCAAACATAAAACATATGTCCATTGCGGTTCAAACTTCAAACAAGTATCCAGTGGGTGTGACTGATGCAAGATGTCAGTGATAATGTCAGGCATTACCCATTCATCTGATGCTTTGTGAATCAAATCAGTTACTGCTAATGCCATCACACTCTCGCTCTACAAATGAGTGCCAGTCTACGATCTCTTGATGCCTTCTCCCTCCCCTCAGCTGAGAAGCTGATCCAGCCACAGAGTGACAGGAACTCCAGTATGACCACATCTGCGGGCCCAAGGTGGTTATCCCAGCAGGATCTCTCCTCTTTTGCCGCAACTATGATTGGTTTCAAGAATAGTTCTAGTGGCAAGCTTGAGCACACATACAAAAACATTAACTGGCAAATACAAGAGGTTAAACATAATTCAAAACCCAATACATAGATACAAATGAAATGAAATGAAAAAAAAATAATAATAATAATAATTCTCAATCAGTCTTCAGATTTGGCATGAGTACGTCCCAATGCTCATCCCACTCACTACATGATGAGGCTTGGCTGCGTAGAAAGACCAGCAACCTCCCCTCCGACACCGTCCAATCTATCCAATCTTGGAATATGATATAGATATATATATGTCTACTTACATGTGCTTTAGTCCAACAGATACATGAACAAAAACAAATCACTGAAGGCAACAGAGTATAGAGACAGCTGGAATGGGCAGGGGAGGAGGAGAGCTGCACCAGCATTTGCTCCTGTCTTACCAAGAGACATCAGGCCAATACCCAGCCTACTGGCCAGCCTCCGCTTTCATGGGGAGAAATACCTCCACTATTATCACTACATACTGCTGAATTGTCAGAAGGAGAGGCCGGTTGAGACTGAGAAGTTGAAACTTTTACCACACATTGCCCGTATTAGTCAGCAACTGACGTAACATAAACGCCTGTCTATCCCATGTCCAATCTGCATGAAAGTCTGAGCTGAGCTCATCCAAAAGTCAGCATGACCATGAAGCTGAGAATACGTCCCTGGATCCTGGTAGAAGTGACAGCCCCCTGGCTGTGTACATGTGGACTCGTCTAAGGGAATTGGGTTCTGACTATATGTACACTACTATTCATTAAGCAAATGTATGCAAGATGTATGCAAGATGAGTAACACACACACACACACATAGAGCAAGCACACATGCACATCAGTCTGCAAATCTGTTGTACCAGTGGCTTAAGCCAAATTCATGGCTAGCTATATAGCAACCGAACAGAACTGATTTGAGTAGGGGATCAATTAAATCACTTTGTAAGACATAGATGACTGTCTTCTATCTCCAACAAGAGAAATGCAGCATTAAGAGAAAGACCACAAATACTAACTTTATATTGTCTCTACCTTTCTTCCCCTTTGAGCCTATACAAGTGCATGACCAAATTATTTCGGTCTCTGGGGAGGGGCCGGCAGTATGTGCTTATGGCACAGGCTAGTGCTGGGCAGAAGAAGGGAGGTCTCTGAGGATATATCAGGCACATAATGATCTCTGCATCTGTCAAAATTCACTCACTCACTCATTCACTCACTCCCTTCCAAGTTCATCTCCTCACCATTCACACAACATGGTCTGACTTTTATATGTGAAGTCAGACCTAATACATAACACGTCAGATGGAGGCAGGACTACAGATTGCATCTGAAAGTTTATGGTGGTGTGATTTCATTTGTTTGTTTTTAACGTATGTATGTCTTTTTCATTTTTTTTTTTCTCATTTTTTTTCATATTTTTTCTTTTTTTTTGGTCTGGCGTTATCTGAATGATAGAGCAAAGATCACATCTGACTGATATAACATGAGTATAAAACAAAACAAGTGATATTTTAATGGTTGCTAACAGAACAGGCATCAGGTTCTACATGGACTCAAACTCATCCACTCTCTGCTTTGTATTGCCTTGTCTAATCTGCTTCAATGTCTTGTACTTGTCGCGACCTTGTCTAATGTTCTCCTGGTGCAAGAGATCGATGGCGTTTTGTTTGGTCTTCTCTGCATCCAGGTCTTCTTTCAGGGCCTGAGGATTAGAGAAAGAAAAAAAAATCTATACAGCTCATGTGTTACCTTTGACAGAGAGGCCATCAATATCCATACCCAAATATATTCCAACTGTACATTATTGCAATACACGAAATGCCCAGAGAATTAGACACTTGATAGCAAACAACAATAACAAAAAAAAAAAAAAAAAAACTTATACCCTTTGAAAGCACTGAATTCATCACTTTAATCATTAGTTTTTTCAAATGAGAAAGTAACTATAATCTAGATCTAGATCACCCATATTTTCAGTTTTGCTGGGAGTTTGATGGGTTGATTTTCGATCAACTACTCTTACGCCACTGCTTGAGTGCATGTTTTCCAGTGTAAGGAACCAAGCACTACAAACTTTGATCTTGGTCTTCAAACAGTCACTGAACACCAGTCTAGCTCTGGCCTGGGGCACATACGAGCTTCTAATATATTTTCAGTTTTGTATTGCAATAAAAAATATTATAAAACTAAGACAGGTTTATGAGCTTGGTAAATGTCTTTGGTTGACCGGACAAAAATAGTACAGTCGGCAATGACCTGAACGTCAGTTTCCAACTAGAGTCAAACATCTAGCTCCCTGAATTTTGTCTGAATTATAAACAAAGAGAAAAGAAAGCTCGAGAAAATGGCTGGAAGGCTCAGTTGTGAGGAAAGGACATTCCAGAAACTGTTGAAGCGAAATTTCTTTGCAAAAATAATGAACTTTTCTTTCCCCAAATATATTCTGCTCCCACTGATTTAGTACCATGCTAAATAATATGATCTATTCATATCTTCAATTTACAGTATAAGTAAAAAAGAAAGACATTTAAGTCATATGCTACCAGGCACATTTCCCTAAAGAAAAAGCCAAAACAAAAAATGAAATTAATTTTTCTTTTCTACCATTTGTTTTTCTTATATAGCATAGTTACACAGAACAATAAAAAATATGCCTGAGGCAAAAAAAGCTTCGAGTTGTTGTTTTTTTTTTTCTTTACCCTATTTTTTTTCTTTTCTTTTGGCCTGTGAGCAGTTTTCTTACCGAATACTGTAAAGACATCAATATCCATAGCTTGAAGACGTGAACCCATCCATTTCATTCTATCCTTCCCACTGGCTTCATATCTAAAAACAGCTAGTGTTTATTCCAAGTTGCCATGACAACATATTCACAATTAAATGTCCATCGATATTTTTATAAGAAAATTTTGAAAGCCCCTTAAAGACAAAGAAAAAATACATCTTGACTATGACCACTCTGAATAATCTGTCATTTGCACCATTCATAAATTTGTACATAAGCAAACATTGATCAATGTGCCTAGTCAATAAATATGAAAGAATTTTTGGAGAAATAATCCATACAGACACTCCACAGCTTTTTGTTGGTTCAATGTTTTGATCATTCTGTTGCATGGAACTATACAAGAAGTGTTAAATGATATTGCATATTACGTTTGCCCAAACATAATACAGATACAACTTGAAAATATAATGTATATACGAGAATGAGACACCTTATGGTCATAAAGCTGCCTAAAACCCTCTCGCTTATCATCCCTGATTTGATGATGTCATTTTCAGGGTTTGAGACATTCAGGAAAAATCTGTTTATAATACCAGTCATTGGATGAGTTGTGCCACTATGATTCTATTGAATAAATGCATTCTAGGTGCCTTTTTTTTTTTTCTTTAAACAGCATTATCTGATAGCTATCATGTTCAGGAATGCCACTAGATATCAGTTGCATTTCGGTGTGAGTCTTGACTTAATGCTATTATCCTAAAGCTGACAATGTTATATTATCTGTATGCTGATAAAACTTACCTTGAGTTGTTCTTGCAGCCGTTTGTCCTTACTGGCTTGTGTTTCCCTGTCTTCCTCTGGTCTGGGCATCGACAAGGCATTCTCATCCACGGTTAAACCAGCATCTGTTAACAAAAGGCAATATCTGTTAGAACAGTCATGCAAATATCGTCCATGCATGCATTATCACAAACAAAAAGTATTCCCCATCTCTCAGGGAACAGCTGCAGAAACCAGAGATATACACTACAGAAGCTGTTTTGAATTAGCTGAGACAGAAGATTTTACCAGGTTAGATTCTAATACTTCATAATTCAAGTAGAGGGCTGACAAGGTTACAAATTTTAGGATATGGAGAGAGAATAGTGAGAGAAAATGATATTCTAGCTAGAGTTTATTACTAGATCCCACATGACATAAAGTCTTTTAACTTGTATAGTTATACCACAGGCAAGTCCATTCTTGAATTTTCTGTTCATTTAAATAACAGGAATGACAAGGATCTAAAAATTAAGGATAGGTACATTTTTTTTTTTTTTTTTTGTTAAAAGAGAATCTAAATATATATTTGCAATTTACTTGTGAACAGATGCAAGCCAATAACATATGTGATTAAAAAACTACTGTAAAAATCAAAGGACATTTAAAAGCAAAGAAAAGGAAAAAACTCGGGAAAGGTGCACTGGAGAATTTTTGTTTCCCTCTTTGGTCTGAATGTTTGTTAGGAAGTGGAAGTGAAACACCGCTGCAAAATTAAAAGTTAAAAAAAAAATGGAAGGTGAAGGAAAGGCTTAGAACATGTTTCATTTGTTACACACAGGGCCAGGGACACAGGCAAAGGGGTGCAATCTGTGACACATGCATGCATATAAACCAAGTTTCTGGTCTCATGGAAACTGATCACCTTGGCTTCGTCTGAATCATTTTTCTTGGAAGTAAACAATACTTCATCATAAAATACTTGTTCGCTAAAGTGTTATTTATTTTGCTCTGTCTTGTGAATAATAATACAGAACATCCAAAGTTCACAGTTATTCACTGCTACTGTGATTATAATACTTGAACTTAAACAAGACATTAACGTCAAATATTCATATATCAGATTAAAAACTCAAATTCCAGATTCTTCCATTATCTCACAGAGGGAACCTTGCTTCTTGTAAGCAAGTATTGATGTAAAAGAGAATGGGACTGCTATTTTAACTTTGCTTTCAATATCTGTTTTAACCCTTTCGTGTTTAAACCAACAGAAACCGACACGTCCGAGATCGCCGCCTAAGGTTTAGAGCGACAGAAACCGACACTCGGCCCACATCACTTTACCGTTCAGACCGACAGAAAGCAACACAGGAGACACCCCTTTTTTGGTGGGCTGTCATTGGTCGATAAAATGACGTTCGTGATCTAATAATAGAAAGGAACCTCACAGGGGAATCAAATGAGGTTTCCGTGATACTTAGGGTGTGTTAGCGCGTGTTTTGAGGCAGCTACACAGCCTGTTGTACGACGCTTTGGTCAGCGGCATGAGACCGTTCCTTCTGCCTCGTCAATCATCATTGCGCTCTCGCTGTCTCGTTCACTCGCTTTTGAACTCATTTGCTAAAGTCTAAGAAGGTGTGTAATTAGGAATCAAGGGTTGATACTGGATTAGATCAAGATTTGGATGACTGGTAAAACGCCAAGAAATCTTACAATTTGCATATTAAGATCTATCTTGAAGTGAGATGCGATCTAGATTTAGCCTAGATCTAGACATGGATTAGCTTTCGATCGAGATTTCGAGTCAAGATCTAACTCTTATGTGTTGAGTACGAATGCATAGTCAAGCAGAAACTTATTGATAAAAATGTAATTTGTTTATTCCTACTATTTTACTCTTTAAAAAAGCATATACATGTGTTATTTTAATATCATTTTTTTTCTTTCTTTTCTCTCTCTCTCTTTCTACTTCTTTTTATATCTCATTGATTATTAAAATAGATTGTTGATAATAATAACGGATACAGTAGATACGCGAAATCACTTATTCTTCATCTAAATTTAACACATGGGGTGCATTGCTTGAAAATCAAATCCACTGTGATTGTTTCTCTGCCACTGAACTTCACCCGATCGGAAGTAAGAAAAATCTAACCACACGGGGCAGCCAAAGTGCGCAGGAACTTGAACACACGCGGGTGGGCTGCCGCTGATTAATGTGTACACGAAAGGGTTAAAGGGAGGGGGGCAGCGCACGTGCGCGTCCTGGAGGTGATTTTTTTTATTATTGTAGATAGGTTATTTTAACCTTTTCCATTCAGCATGTTCAAATTAGAGGAAAACAGTAAAAAAAGATTGACTTTTTCATACGGCTGCCATGGCAGTGCCGCCATCTTGGATTTTGGTGTCCCGAAATTGACAGATTTTAAAATCTATCTCCTCCGAAAAATTTCAACCAAACTTGATAAAACTTGGTGAATAAATTGTTTGATGTAATATCTAAAAAATTATGTATTTTTAGTCATTTCCATGCTATACAAAATCTTCTATTAAGTTTTGAAAATGCCATATAGCGAAAATTCAAATTTTACCATTTTTTCAAACTAAAAAACCCAATTTCTCTAAAACTTACTGACCGAATTTAACACGCAAACGTAATTTTATAGGTTTTGTGGTGACAACGATGCACGCCAAATTTGGTTTCAATTGGTTTCGAAACAAAAAAGGAGATAGAAAAAAAATGTCCAAAAACCGGGTTTGAGAAAAACATGTTTAAAGGTTTTTTTTTGGGGGGCGAAAAATTGACATAAAGAGTTTTGTGTTCGGCTTTCAGGCTCGAAACAGCCTTTTTTTTTTAACATATTAGCCCTCTTTTCATGACTTCTGTGTCTCTTGTTGCAGTTTTTTTTTTTTAGCTCTCTGGGCGTATCTTTTATCGAATTTTGCTTCCCACGCCCCATCTTTATAAGAGCCATTTTCATGTTCTTGAGGGCCTCTGTGTGTCCCACATATCATTTTTGAGTGCAAACCAAGAGTGTTTTGACCTTTACTATGACATATAGTCGACAACTGAGCCAAAAGTAGCAGAAAAAAAGCAAAACTGCCCTATTTACAGATGCAGGAAAGTCATTTTAGAACACTTACATTGATAATTTGCTTGATCAGCAGTTTTTCTCGCCTCAAAGTGGTCATCCAGTGTCCATCCCTGGCACTAGAACTCGTAATATTGCTAGGAGAGGTGATATTCAAGTGCTTATAGTGCCCTTTGCCTATATATAATCAAATTGCGATGATCTATGGCCTCATTTAGAAGCCAGGTGGAGCCAAATCCTGATTGACAATACACTAGGTCTACCGCTGGATGACCATTGGTCAAATGTTAGAATTGACTTAGCGACTTTTTGATACCATTTTTACACGCACAAAAGGCAGTACTTTTATGATAAAACAAAAGCGCAAAATCGCATTTTTGGGGCAAAATCCACATTTCAGGACGCCGCCCCCCCTCCTCAAAAGTGCGGTCTCTGCTGAATATAAATGGTATCAAAAAGTTGATGTCCATTGTAAGTTGTCGGGAGGGTGGTCAAGCAATGGTTGACCTGCCCCTCTGCCATGCAGGTTCTTGCTCATTTGGGGCACTTTATTCAGTGATAGATCATCACTATTTCACCGGATGTGGGCAAATTGCGTAGAGGAGACTTGATTATGATCTCCTCATCAATATCTGGAGCCCCAGTGCCAGAAGTGGACACTGTCTGACCATCTGAGGTACTGACCACACCGAATATGAGTGAAAATGTTCACCTGGGCCTCTGAAATAGACTTCCCATTGCCTTATGAGAATGAAATATGCCATGTTTCTGCCGTTTCAGAGTGCACTAGTGGATTATCTGTCACAGGAAGGGTAAAAACATTCTTGACCATGGAAGACATGGCGGCCATATATAGCCCTTCTGACCCTAAAATGACTCCATGGAAGCCCTTCTGCTGATGGGGGTAGGGAAGCAAAAATGGAGAAAAATAGCCTAGTAACCCAAAAATTGTCTCAACACGTTTCTCAGACCCTGGCAAATTTGGTAGATATCTCATAAGTGTAGGAATCCTGAGAGTTCAAGTTCTGTTACTTCTCAGGCCCAACAAAAATCAATAAATCAGGGATAAATATTCAAAATAAACAGAATAAATAGGTAACAGAATTACAACAGCTGATGTCTTTTAAAAATGTGTCCTGGGGCAAAAATTCAATGATTTTGCTTGCAGCACTATAAAATTATCATGCACAATAAACAAAACCAAGGCAACAAACTGACCAGGAAGCCCTATTTTGTTCTTTGGTATTTCTCTTTTCTCCCACTGAGAAAACATTTGAGGAGCCACTGGTGTTTTAGTCAGCTCAAGCATTGGACACATGACCTTCAGTTGTTGAACCAGCAGCTCATGAGTGCTGATGAGTGGAAGGAAGACCTACAAAACAGAAAAAGATAAATTTTCAACGAAAACAAAAACAAAAAAACAAAGAAAAGAGGGCAATATCCAGTATTATTTTTTAGCAATAGGTAAAAATAGAGATACTTTAATTTGTACATTCTTCCACAAACATGACACAAGAACACTAAATTTTAGCATTTTAAGTTTCATGAAGACACTTGATCAAATGAACTAGTTTTAACATGTTATGATCCAGCAGTATACTTTGGCTGTGACAGTCTGTCTTGACAAAGTCATATCACACATAAAAGCAAAATAATACAACTAGAATGAATATCAATGTTTGCTTGATTTCCAATCACCAACATGCTCCTCAGACAACCTATTATTAACAAGAGCATTATGATGAACCCTACACAAGAATTACAGTAATCACATCAGACCGACTTTCTTTAGACAAAGCAAAAATCCAATGCACAGGTCTCTTTCAGACAAACTTATTTCTACACATCAGATCTATAAACAGGATTTTAATTCAATGTTGTCACTGCTGCAGAAAGTGTTGTCACTGCTGCTCACAAACAATAAAATAAATAAATTTACGAATTTTTCTAGTAAGTGGAGAGAAACATGACAGAATAACGTGCATGGAAAAAAAAAAAAAAAAGAGTGAACCACCAGAAAAAAAACAAAACTATCCAAGCTGTAGATACTTTGATATTTTATGAAATATTTACATAGCTCTCTTTGTGAAAGTTAGATATAAAGGCCCACAATCTCATGGCCATCACATATTGCATCTCATTCATAAGGTTCTAGGGCTAATAATAGTAAATTTCATGAACAGGTGAAGGCTTAAAATGTGTGGCCAAAAAAAACAATGTCTCTGTTGGTGAAGTGGATGCTAGAACATACTGCATGTGATGCCAAGTAAAGCTGTGCATACCATGCATGTAAAGGGGAGGGACACCACCTGAAAACTTTTTTTTTTTTTTGCCTCTGACTTTAGGTTATTCTACTGTGAGCATATGTAATGGAATGTGTCTGATGTGGAATATATACTTGGGGAAATGTGCTTGAGTGTCTGGTTGCCATGGAAATGGTCATCATCTTGGATTTTGCGCTGTTTTTATAAGTTGTATCTGTCATGGCAACCAAAACTGATCTAAACTTCATATGTCATTTCTAATGTCTTACATTCTAAAAAAATGATGAAAGCAAATTGAAGTTTCATTGATAGTGCTCTTTCTATAAATTGTTGAAAATACAATGTTAGCTTGTCTATTCATTAAACTGTTGTTTTTTTTTTTTCTCAACACATGAAAGAGGTACAACAAAAAGCCTGTGTCATTTTTTAAAAATTGTTTAGGAAAAAAGGTACGCCAAACATAATGAAAATATGCTGGTAAGTTGTATAGGAGAGAGAAAAAAAAAAAAAAGGAAAAAATAAAATTAAAGAAAAATGCAACAAAATTAAATCTGTTGGGCTATAAAACACAATGAAAAAATTTCAATATACATAAAAGGTTTTAATTTGGCAGAGAGGACATTGAAGCAGCCTTGGGCCATGAAATATGAAGCCCTATCTCTCTAATGCCTCCTGGAAAGTTTGTTCTTGAGTCTCAAATATGGTTTTGTTGTCTTATATTTGCTATTCGATAAGCTAATGTATGTACCCATGTACGGTCATTTCCTTTCTTTCATTCACTGAATCTGAATGCTCTCCGATCAAAGTCCAGTGATTTCTTTTTTTTTTTTTTTAACATCAGAAATCCACACAAAACTCATACTGAATTCAGCAGTCGCTGATAAATATTATAAATAAGGGCAGAGTAAAAAAAGGGAGGGAATTTTGACTACCCTGCAACCCGTAAAGAAACTTGTGCAAAAAAATATTTTTTTTAGTCTATTTGGACATAATCTGGTGCAGAAATGACTACTCATTTTAAAATTTAAAAAAAAAAAAAATACTCATCTTAAAATAAAAAAAAACTGAAAATCCATATTTTGCCCCCAAACTGGCCAATCAGGTGCTGCCTCCTGATTTTTAAAACAAGAACTGTATGTTGAAAGCAGGCACTCTTCATATATTTTTGAAATAACAGCTGCTAAACTTTCATTTTATAATACCCTTGAAAAGAAAAATTCTTGACAGAATTAGCTATAAACAGGGCAAATAAATCTCTTTGGATAATACAATATCAAAATGGCACACATAGGCAAAGCTATACCTTAAGTGATTCATGTTCCGCCAGGAATGTGTAAGCTTCCTTCCATTGACCCATGGTTAAATTGTGAGCAAATATTTTGTAAGCATAGGTCAAGCCCTGCTGTTTCTCACTAGTTAACAGTGACATCTGGCAGGCTGTTTTCAAAGCTGACTGATCATGCCTGCGGGTCACAGCTTTACCAGCTTCTTGAACATGTCTCATAGCCAGATAACTGAAACATATGACAGTCATTGTCAATTCACGAGCAATTTTGAGACCACATCACATAATCTATAAATGTTTTCAAAGCCTACATCTGGAAGCAATTACAGGTCAATTCACATATAATTATATACAAGTTAAAATGGTGATAGTATATCATATGAACAATGCCGAAACAAGTTTCATCAAAATTACAGACAATGTGTGCCTGGTATTATAATCTTCATCATCAAAGTCTAGAAACAACTGTTTGTGCTTAAAATTCCACTTTTTACATTCTCTCTCTCTATATGTTTCAATCTCTTGGTGGAGGTTATCTCAAAAATTGCACTGATAAATGAAAAATCTGATTTGCTGATTCAGTTACTTACCATTTAGCTGCCTGCTCAAACTGACCATCTTTCATGAGGTTTTGTCCCCACTCAGTGTACAGATCTTCTAGCAGAGGATCAATGGGAGACAGGCGAATTTTCGCAAGGGACACAGCTTCTCTGAAGTCACAGAAATTTACAAAAAAACGAAAATGACTCATACTAATGAAATAGTGAAGAAAAGTATTAATTAAAAATACATGTATATCAAAAGCACGCAGTTTAACCAGACTGGAAACAAACCATTTTTATATATATCACAACTGTTCAAACTAGCCTCGGAGCATTCCTTTGTTTGTCCACCACCCGAGTAACAAATCAGAGATAAAAGTGACAGCTCCATGGTGCGCCTGTATGAACTTGCTGTGCTACTAATTCTTCCCCATCATGATATCGCCTCTTTTTATCCCAACAGTTTGTGGTATCCACTGTAACTAAAATTGCTGAGATCCTGAGATTCTCATGTTTTCCATGTCTTTAGCCACAGAAGCTTTGCTCATGTGTCCGTTTGGACGATATGATTAAAATCACACATAGTATTGTCTCTAAGCTCAATGTAAATCGATACTATTTTTTGTCAAAATTCCCTAAAACTGGTTTTAAACACATCAGTATTCTCATCTTTCCACTGTGTAAAACTCACTTTATGACTTCAGTCTTAGAAGATAAGTTACGTTCAATTTTGTCCTCATACTACCAAGATTATACACTACTTTATCTACAGGTACTCGGGCGATGCCGCCTTGCTAGCCCTGCCGTGGGTGGGCCAGCTTAAATGACATTGGAAAATTTAGCAGTTGGATATTTGAAACCTGTACTTTGGCGGAGGTAAAGCTGACACCACTCCCACATTGCTAAATGTTATTCATTTAAAATTCCATGTAAGAATACAACAATGTTGTATAACATCTTTGTCAACCTTGACAATATAATACTGCTCCACACTATATTATATACCCAAATAAAACAAAGCAATTAAAAGATTTTATCTTTATGTTGGTCAGCCTATTTCTGATCAGCGCAATTTGGTTCATAATCCTTTTCAAAAAGTACAAACTTTCACCACACACAAGTCTGCCATTACTCGTGCGGGCACCGGGAAATGACTAAACCTTTTGATTTTGCTTGGTGGCAGGAAGCTAGAGGAACGTTGGTGAACAAGCTTGATATATAACCTTGATATATATTAAAGCCTGAACTTCACTGAATATATGAATGAGCACTATGCCATGCCCAAGAACATGATACAACAGTTGGGCAGGGAAGGAAATATTCTGGATGGGTGGATGATTTGTGTTGTGTTGGGGGTTTGACTGCACATCGCATGATCACGGCCATATTGTGTCAAATACGGTAAGGTACATTTAGACATCAAGAAGAAGAGAAAAAAGAGAGCAGGACAGAAGAGGAACAAGGAGAAGGAGAAGAGATGTCTCCCCTGAAATGTCGAAGATGGCACTCTATGGGAGACATCCCACCAATGGCGGGCTTACACCCCCTGCAGGTGGAAGCAGAGAAACTACATATAAACCCTTGCCTCCAGTGGGGGAGAATCCAAGAAGGGTGGATGATTATATGGATATCTATCTATAATACCATGAGCCATTCAAATTTCCAGAACTAAGATTTCTGCATGCAGAGCATACAATTTTCAAAGGATACCTGGATCCTGCTGTGTCCACTTTTTCAGTCTGTCTTAGGAAATTCTTGAAAAGGAATCCAAAAGGAGTGAGGTATTACAAGGTCTGTCACAGAACCAAGGCATTCTTACCTCTATGCTAATTTGATCACAGGCCATGTGCATGGTAGGCAACTCTTGACAAACCATGAGCACTGAGACATACTCACAAAATATTTAACAAACCCAAGTTTGAGTCGTGTTTTGTCAGTCATATGACAGACTGCAAAATAATATTTTTCCTGAGTACTGATTAAAAAAAAAAAAAGAAAAAGAAAGTTTTACAGAATTTTTTTATCGTGCTCACAACGAAAGCTTTTGATACCTTTACAGTTCTCTATGCACAAGATGTACATGATGTGTTGAGAGAAGTCATGTGACATTCAAACATGCATACTTTCACAGAAAACAAAGCAGAAAAAAAAATAATTAAAAAATTGGCAAGCAAAAGGAAACACACAGAGACTAGTGCCTTACTTGAAGAGTCTGTGTCTTCGAAACAAATCAATTGCCTGATGCACTTTATGAGCAGCCAATAAGTAAGTAGCTGCCTTGTGATACTGACCCTCCTCTTCCAGCTGCTCAGCATACTCTGCGCTGATTTGTTCCCATAGGTCATGGGACGCTGTAAATAAGACCACAGTTAAAATATTACGTGAGAAAAATAGACATTGCTAAAATGGATGATGGTGGCAAACATCAAATACACAGGTCATTGTATATCAATATACTAATATCATACCTTTGCCATACCAAAAAAATCAAGAGTCAAATGAAATTAGAGATTAGAAAATGTTTACTACCAAATCTTTATCTATTTCTTTCCTTCCAGAAACTGTCTCAACTTGTGTAGCTATCACTCTGTCTGTTTTTAATACGTAATATACGGTAAAAAATTAACAAATTTTAAAGAAGCAAACTTTAACTCCCTAACTCTACATGTGGACAAATTTTCTCCACAACCTGGAACTGTCCACACAAATTGGTAAGGAATAAATTGTCTCACCATTAACCTCCCCCCAGACAACTGAATTTCAGATGTTCACAGATTTGCACATATTCACTCTCTTGCCTGGAGCCCTACCTCACTCATCCCCTCAGCCTATCTCACCTCTTCCCTCCCCCTTCAAATAAAACTTGGGAGCTAACAGAATTTACCTAGTATACATAGCACATGATATACTATTTTGAAAACTACACAGGCACTGTATGTGCTACTTATTGGCCAGTTTTTCACTAGATCTGTGAAATTAAGCCATATATATATATATATATATATATATTCTTTGTGAGCGCCAGCCAAGAAAGAAAAGTGTATAATTACAGCAAGTTAAAAGAAGACTATAGTGGTCATGATTTTGGGATGTTGTATGAAATTGGCAAATACATGTACAATTGTATGCCGAAACAAAGACATTAGGATCCACCTGGCATCTATCATTTTGTAAATACCAAGTTTCTTTCTCCTCAACTTTTAAATAAATTAATGCAAAAGAATTAAAAGACAACTCAAAATTTTCTGACATGGTCAGCAGAATGATGAAAAAATCTCAGATGGACACTTAACGTACAAAGCTGTCATCTATCATCTATAGCTCAAAGTGAACACATCTGCGTTCTGCTGACTAGTTTTTATAACCACTCTGATGATATACATAATGACATATTGAGTTTTGCCTTGATGCATATGTTTATTTCATTTTATCTCATGCTTCCTTTAACTGAGTATGATTGTGATTGGAAAAAAAGGGAAACACCCTATATCTCAATATATGAAAGGCGTACTTGCATAACTTAACTGTATTATGCCAGAATGAAACTTGACTGTCTGACTGTCTTCAGATCAAATAGGAAGCACACAAAGATGAAATGCTGAGCAACAACTGGGGCATGAACAACAAATACCAAACAAATGCCATGGCAGGCTGCAGCAGCTGTCTTTTTTTTCAAATTAGTTTTTTTTTTTTTTTCAATGATGGAAAATATAATGCCTTAAAATTATCTGACAAGGAACGTTCCACACCTAATGTTCAGTGCTGCTCTATGAACTTTTGCCTTAATGGTCATGCTCTGTCTGATAAGGCCTGTGCTGCCAAAAACAACCTTGCCAATACAATTGAGACCTCGGTTTATGAACAAATCAGTTTATGAACAAGCTTTTTGAACAAATTTTACTAGACTTACAAACAATTATTCGAGTTGTGAACACACCCACTTCCGACAATCCCGTAGAAAATGTCCTCAGTTATGCTTTGACATGAACACATGTGCATCACAGTAGGTGTGTTATTTTGTGTCCTTTCCTGATTGTTAGTGTTGCATGTATTTCAGTTCCAATTATACCACAAAAGAATGAAAAAAAAAAAAAAAATTATTGTAAGTTAGTGTTGCAGGGCATTTGTCTCTAAGAATACATGTATATGCATTTTAATTTACAAAGTGGCTATTTTCCGGCGTCGCCCTGACAGAACAGCACTATGGTCCCTAGAGAATAGATGTTAGCGTTAGGATGGACTTGTGCTGGTTGAGGGTCTCATACATGTTAGCGTTAGGGAGGACCGTCACCCGCTCGTCAGACCTAGGCTACATGTTAGCGTTAGGGT
>JBCAUA010053533.1:0-11550 GCA_038406235.1 Peronia verruculata
TAGATAGATAGATAGATAGATAGATAGATAGATAGATAGATAGATAGATAGATAGATAGATAGATAGAGAGAAAGAACTAAAGACGGCGACGAGATATTCAGACCGGATATCAGAAATTACGGTGAGTCTCCAGCGAACAGATGCACGCTATCTGGATCTAAGAATAAACACCGCGTTTCGACATCCCACAGGAAGTGACCATCGCTGGATAAACCGACCCATCGTGGCAGTGTCAAACTGTCAAGCAATCCTCGGAAAGTATTCACGACCTGGGAGGAGGATGAGGGATGAGCTGGGGGAGACCAAAACACGTGTCGTGTAGGCCTATTTGACAACCTATGTGAGGTCAAAGTGCAGCCCAAATTTCCGTTATGTAATAATGAACGAAGGGATAGTTATACAGACAGATACATTCATTTTACTCAGCTTTACGATACATCCTCGCACAGGATCTTGACACTAGTGAGAGAGATGCTTTCAAAATCCATCCATCCATCCATCCATCCTTCAGTACCTTTTGAGATTTAAATCCTGGAGGATTTAATACTGTAAGGAATGTGAAAAAAAAAAATTGCTTCCAGACTTTCTCCGCATGCAGCCAAGCCAAAAAAAAAAAAAAAAGGACCTTTTTAATTGAGCTTTAAGGATTCAACAAAGATTATGCACCTCCTAGAAATACCTTCTGTCTATGACTAGCAAATTAAGAACGTCCCGTTCGTCCCGAAAGAAACAAAAACACCGTCAAATGCTTATAAAAGTCTATTACGAGCTATTTTCATATTAATTTTCTGTTTTGTTTTGTTTTTTGTTCATACCAAATGAATCGACATAACAGCCGACATTAACTGCCGTTCGCCTAAACCAATACTCTTGAATGGCCGAGGTGAACACTTTTGTGTGAGCTGGTTACACCGACCTGAAGCCGAGTTCATGTGAAATGAAGTCTATCACGAGGTCTAGTTAGACTTGACAATTCCAATATAAAAAGAGAGAAACAAGAAATGCAGCAAACGCGTTTTCGTTTAGCTACGATACACTAAATCATTCAAAATACCAACACCATAAAGCGCGCGCCGGCCATATTTATTTATTTATTTTTTTATTTATTTATTCAGTCGCAGAGCAATGCCTGAGTTGCCGAAGCAAGATTTAACATTTACAAATCTTCACTGAAGATCGTGGGTGCTAAAGAAATAAATAACGCAGAAAGGTACAGCAAGCCAACACAATGTGTATGCAAGTTTCATCGACTACGCGAAGGCTTTTGATAGGGTACATCACGCACAGATGATGGACTGTCTGGAAAAAAATACAAATTGATAGAAAAGACATAAGAACCACAGAAAATCTATACTGGCACCAGAAAGCTGCAATCAGAATACAAAATGAGCTATCACCATACACGCCAATAAAACAAGGTGTCAGACAGGGATGTGTTCTTTCGCCAGACCTTTTGAACATCTACACCTAATTTTTATTTCGTGAAAGTAAAGAAATGAATGGAATCAACATCATTGGGCAGAAATATCAATGAGCTGAGGTGCGCAGATGACACAGTACTGTTGGCCAATAATACAGACGAACTACGGAATCTAGTCAGTACAGTAAAAATGGATTAAATATGAATATCAAGAAAACAAAAGTAATGATCACGTCCATTGGAATAGGAATGAAGACAAACAAAGAGACTGATTGTAAAGAGCTGGAACAGGTGGGAAATTTTATATACTTAGCCCAACAGACTACAGAAGATGGGAAAAGCTGTGAGGAAATAAGGATGCGTATGTATTGGAATAGCAAAATCGCGTTTCATATTCATGAAGTCAGTGTTAAAATCTAAACATATCTCCTTCGAGCTGAGACTTATGAAGTGCTTTATACATTCGGTCTTGCTTTTTCGGTCAGGGACTTGGACTCTTAAAAAAGAAAATCTGGGGAATAAAACTGAGGCCTTTGAAATGTGGGCATTCAGAGGCATGGGAGGGATTCGCTGGACAGAGAGAAAGACTATCACAGATATTAATTTGTGCTATGCTAAAAATCAAAACCTACGCTACTCATAACAATTCTAAAAGGAAAAATACCTATACTTTGGTCACATCAAACGACACAACACAATCTGTAAAGATATACTGGAAGGGAATATCGAGGGAAAACGAACGAGAGGAAGACAGCTAAGAATGTGGACGGATGACATCAAGAACTGGACGAATCTATCTTTGGAGGAATGCACCACAAGGGCAGAGGATAGAGATAGGTGGTGAGTCATTTCAAGTCGACCTCGGGAGAGATGACATAGGATGATGATGAACCTTGATGTGACTTCATGTTAAACTTATCACTTGATTGCATGAGTACCTTCATTTGCCTTTTCGGGCCTCAATATCAACTGTATTGACTAAACTTCAATTTCAGTCACAATAAATAGTTCAGGTACAAGCTTTGCTAAAAATTTGCTAGGACAATTTTATTTTATTTTATTATTATTATTATTATATTTTTTTTTTCTATTCACTCATTTTCTACTTTTTTGCATGCTGTGTTTCATTTACTGTTTTTTTTTTTTTTTTCATGTCCAAACAATCCATATGGAACAATTCATTTTGTTCTGCTTCTAGTTCATGTGAGTCTCGATGGATGAGACAAAGAACAGCGTTTTGATTTGCTCTCGCAGGATTTTGTAGTTTTGTCTCACAACTGTGATGCGGGAAAATACAGAAAACGCACTTATAAGAAAACCGATGCCATAACGTAATCCAAAACACGATGGCAAACAAAGAAAGGGTAGCTGGGCACTCAGTACTTTCTTTGAATAATATGATTTAACACGTAGGCAAAAACACTAAAGACTTTCTGAAATACAATCTGAAGCGATAGTTTCCAGTATATTTTTTGAAACGTGGACTAGAAGTCTAAAATCAGGTCAGGCCGTCACCTACAGAGACGGCCTGCGGACGCTTCCAAGGCCGATTAGTCAAGCACAGACTATTATGCATTTTTTTTTTAAAATCTTGGTCATTTATATCTAAAGAATTAATCATCTAGTGCCCCCAAAAAGTTAACCTTGGACGGGTCAAATGGCCGCCGAGCTGGTGATATACTCAGCCAGCATCAAACCTTACATCTGGCTTTCTTTTCAAATAAAATACATTGCCTTATATCGTGCGTGACTATGGCTTTCATGCCGGTCTTCATTATCTGAATATCAATATATCTCATTCAAGAAACAGTGGCATTTCAGCAATTCCTGCTGACACTTTTCGGGTTAACAAACAAGTTCAGCCAAACTAACAGAATCAAGACAGATTACCATAAAGGCTAAAATACTTTCCTATCAAACACCAATGCAAGCAAACGAGGATCAAACTGCACATTAATGCACGATTAAAGAGGAACTGTGGGGTGGGGGGGGGGGTGAGATGACACAGAGAGAGAGAGGGGGAGAGAGAGAGGAGGGGGGGGGGGCACACACATGAAAAGTTTTTTTTTTTTTTTAATTTGACCTCAGCCACTTGATTTGTGTGCATGTGTATTCGGCATGTTAGTCTGTTTCAGCATATCTATGGAGAGTTCTTAACGTGTCAGGTTACCATGGAAACGGCCGCCATTTTGATTTTTTTTTTCAAAATCTTATCTTCTCTGTTACTAACATACCAAACTGTTCCAATTTTTACGTGCCATTTTTAACATCTGATATCTAAAAGAAATGTTCACAAAGGAATGTGAGTTCTATTTTTTAAAGTTTTTTTTTTTTTCCTTTAATGAGTTTTTGACAATGCCATATATCAAATTTGTACTAAATTGTCATGTTTAATTTTTTCTTTTTTTTTTTCGGGATACAACAAAACCCTTTGCTACTTTTTTTTTCTATTTAGTCAAGGAAAGTATTAAATAAATATGATAAAAATATGTTGGAAAGTTTTGCACGAAACCGAAAACCAAAACTTCGACAAAAAACAAAAATAACTACTGACTACAAAACATGTTGAAAAAGCAATATGCACAAACTCTGCAATTTGGCAGAGACGTCACCAAAGAAATCACAGGCCATGAAATATGAAGTCATGTCTCTGCAAACATCTTAATGTCTCCTAAGGGGGCTTGGTCTTGGGTCTCAAATGTGGCCTTGGCGCCTATATTTGCTATTCGATAAGCTAATATACTCTTGTTGGGACGATTTCCTTTCTTTCATTTCAAGGAATCTGAATGAGTAAGCTCTCAACCAAAGTCCGGGTTTTTTTTTTTTCCTTTTAAACAGTAAATCCTAACACGACCTGTTGCTGCTATCAATAGTGACAGAACAAAAGAGTTGGCAGTACCATATTTTCACCCAATTTGACACAGAATATGGTTGATTCTTGGCTAATTCCCCCCCCCCCCCCCTTACTTTGGATGGTTTCTTCTTGTGTCGAAAATAGGGCGCTGGAACCCAGGAAGTCAGTCAAAGATAAATTTTAGTCGATCTGGCGCTGGGGTTGGTGGTGGTTGGGGAAAAGAGAAAGACAGAGAAGGAGAGAGAGGAGAGATATCAGCATCAGCCAACTGCATTGCCACATAGCATTTTTTCGACATCGGTAGACCAAATTTGATATTCCCCGAAGAAATTTTTACACATACTAAGACCACCACTGTAATACATGTTGTAACCTTCTTCCTGTCTCCCACGACGGTGGTTCAGTCGGGCCGGACACGATATATCCGCCTTCCAATCCCACAGACCAGAAAGCCTATACCACACTGTGTGGACCTTGCGCACCGGTGGCACACACCAGCTTCTGGTACCTACCCACCCGAAATGGCAAGTACGGTTGATATGTGACGTCCTAATTTACGCCTTTCAGCCACTTGCGGACAGCTATCTCGGCCGAAACGGCTGTTGACTAAAGTCCATTCATTTATCATCCCTCTGCCTCTACCCCCAACTCTGAGCCTGTCCTTCGGCTTTAAGCAACACCGCAAACTATCAAAACTTCCAATCCTCATGACTAGGTACAGCTAGAAACTGGGGGGAAGGAAGGAACAACAACAGATGTCCAATATTTTTAAGGCTATAATCTCAGGTTTTAATTCCCACCCGCAGAAACAGCCACTGTTGTCCAAAGTTGGAATCAATAACTTAAACAAACATCACACACGTCCTTGGAGACAAAATCTATTTTTGTTTTTCTTTTGGCGCAAAAACTGGACATATGAAGTTTTCCCCTCTTCCCAAGTTATCTGAGGGGGTTTTGAGCTGGGCCCCATGGCCAATTACTGGCAGGAAATAGTCCCTCCCTGTTTAGTAATTTCAAAAATTTATTTATGTACTTTTTTCGTTTTTTCGCAGGGAAGCTGATTTCTAAACTGGTCTCGTTGCTAATGTTTTCCATCCTCATCTCAGACAAATTCTAGTTTACTTCGCTTTTTTTAAAATGCTTTTTTGCTTAAAGATCAATAGTCACCCCCCCCCCCCCCTCCCATGAGTATTCCCCTCTACCCTCCACCCCACTCTCAACAAAGTAACAACAACAACAACAAGACAAAACAACAACAACACAAAATCAGTTAAAATGCCACTGCCTAATAAAATTATAGCTTACTATTATTAATACCAAGTATGGTACCATGGCTCATCACATAATAATTGTGTTCATTCTCTACGAATATTTTCCAGACTGTCGGGATAGTATGATTCACTGTCACTTTCGCAAACTGAGTCACTTTTTTACCCCTAGTCAAATTACACACGTTTGATAGTGATGGGTGCACGTACGAGACATAAACAAACACGGTAAGAAAGACACATGATGAGATATCACGTCAGCTCTTTCTATCTGACGTACGTGAAACCAAAAGTGTGGAAAAAGTTCATGGGGAAAAAAAAAAAAATAAAAATGGAAAAATCATCATGACGAGGAAAAAAGTCGCTACACTATAAGTGTAAATATTTCAGGTCTTTCCATTAAATATGTTTTAAATTAAAAGAACAAAAGCGATTTGCCCCGTTCTTCATCATGTCCATGTTTTAGCTTCTGAATCAATCTAGATAATGAAAAATAACTATGACTGACTAAAGAGACATACTGGTTGCTGAAAAGCTCAATTTCCTACTCTGAACAGGAATCCCCCCCCCCCCCCCAAAAAAAAACACACACACACAATATTCAACTTTTGTCCTCCCCGTTTCCCCTTCCATTCATTCATCCAGCGTCGTCCGTCGGGTCCCAATCCACCTGGGTGCTGTCTGACTCAGGCGTCTGACCGTTGGGGCGTTTGCTGCTTGCATTGCCTGCCAGGTTCTTTCTCTCCAACTGTCTCTATTTAGAGCCTTGTGGAAAGACTCAAATGTTGAGTCTCCTGTCCAATCATTGATATTGTTCATGTATGTTGTTTTTGGTCTGCCAGGTTTCCTCCCATGTTCTATTTTTCCCTGAATTATGTCCCTTATGTCCCCTTCCAATAATAGTAATAATAATATAATACATTGGGGTACTTAAAAGTCTTATTACATAAGTGATGGATTTGGGAATGGGCCAAAGGGATATGGATATGGCCATCGTCATGAACTTCCCCTAGGTTGTGAAGATTAAAAAGATCACAACATAGGGAGCATTACACCGCGGGTGACATTACTACTACAGTCAAAATCCAGTAATGGTCTCCTTTGTCCGCCACGCTACATGAAAAGAAAATGATTCAAACGTTAACTGTTTTAAATTCCAATTTATGTCTTAGAAAAAAAAAAAAAAGTCATATATATGAAAATTAACTTTCCCACTGCCCAGAGTGATATGTTAAATCATACACTTTTAGGAATCCTTTAAGGAGCAGGGGGTGTTGATCTGAAGTTATTTTAAACCAGTTTTGATTCACCATGCTCAAATTAAAGAAAACCAGGGGGGGGGGGGGGGGTAACCATGAATTTCATGACAGTCGGTTCATAAATCCCGGAAGGAATCATATGTTAGTTTTGAGAGAAACGCTTCCGAGCAAAGGCAAATGTACTCCGATTACAAAAAAGATCTGATAGTTCACCAAGTCTCAAAATATTTCTGTGTGATATTAATGTTCATGATTTTCGGCTTCTTTTCCTATCAAGCCTTTTCCCAAACTGCTGGTGCGCTTTTCGTTGTTTTTGTTGTTGTTGTTTGCTCTTTTTGGCATGGTAGTGGTCGCCACACTTGATTTCTAAATACATGTACCTTTCCGCATTTTTTTAAAAAAACAGATTTGCTTGAAACTTCACAAACATATCACGTACATGAAACATATATGAAAATGAATAGAAGATATCTTGGTAATCCAACTTTGATTCTGGGGGAAAAAAAAAAAAAAAGCTTTTAAAATAGGTATTTGGATCACAGATTGTTCCATAAATTGAACCCAAACATCTCCAATGTAGAAACACATTTTTGTACTGTTTCACTTCTCCAGTTTGCTAGTAGTTTCCTTTCGATGTAGTAAGCTGGTTATCTATCGACTGTACGTGCCCTCACTTTTACGACACTTCTATAAAAATAATTGACGGGAATGACAGCGTTCTTTTTAGTTCCTCTTAAAGAAAGTTTTGTTTTGTAATTGATTGGTACCAAGCTGTTTATCGTTTGTCGGTTTTTCTGCTGAAACACAAAACATGTTTATGCCAGACAGTCCGTGATGATAACTGATATAAAACAAATTTAATCTGAAACTGTTGGGGGGGGGGGGGGGGGGGGGGGAGAATGGGAGGGGACCTAAACACTTTTTTTTTCTGTGATCTAAAGTCGTTTGACTGTGCCCATGTGTAATTGACATGTCTGTCAGATTCAGAATATGTTTTCGGAGACTTGTTAGCGTGTCTGGCTGCCATGGAAACGGGCGCCATTTTGGGATATACCCTGTTTTAAAAAATCTTTCCCCTCTGTTACTCATGCCATTTCTGAATTCTAATATATAAAAAGTAACTCGAGGGAATTTCAGTTTCACTGACAACTTCTTCTTCTTTTTAATGAATTTTTGAAAATGCCGTATTTCAAATATGTAAGAAATGTGGATTGTTTATTCACATTTTTGAAAAGAAAATGCAATACAAACAAACGCCCATGTCATTTTCTTTATCATGTAAGGAAAGTATGTGGGTCAAATATGATGAAAATATGTTAATCAGTTTTTGGAGCGGTCGAAAAATAAAAAAAAATAAAAAAACATGCAATTTTTTTCAGAAACAAAAAACACAAATATCGAAATCTACTGAATATAATACATTGAAAAAAAACACACAACCAAAAACAAAAACAAAAAAACACTTTTGTATGCTCAAAGCTCTACAATATTGCAGACGGATATCCATGGATACTATGGGGCCATTAAATGTGACCCCCCCCCCACCCCCTCTCTCTCAAATGCTTCTTGGAGGGCTTGTCCATGAGCCTCAGACATGCCCTTGGCACCTTGTTCTATTCGTAGTGACTATAGTATTTTTCTATTTGATAGGCTAATGCGCTTTCGTAGAATTATTGTCTCTCTATCACCTTGCTAAACTTCGTGACATCTTTAACAGTAGAAATCCCAAGACCTATGTTGAATTCAGCAGTTGCTGTTGTTAATAGGGGCAGAATAAAGGATTTGCAATACATTTGTTTTTTTTTTTTTTAACCTACGAAGTTTGATAGGGAATTTGTTGCATCTTGACAAATCCGCATCTATGAAAGACTGTAGTAAATAATTTTTAAGTCTTAGGAACATTTTGGACCTATAATCTGGTAAAGAAATGACTACCTTTCTAAAAAACACAAACAGCGAAAAGAAAAAAAAAAGAAAAGAAAAAAAGAAAGAAAGAAAGAAAGGAAGAAAGAAAGAAAGAAAGAAAGAAAGAAAGAAAGAAAGAAAGAAAGAAAGAAAATCGACATTTTGACCCAAAACTAGGCAATCCAGGTGCCCTCTTCTCTTCCCTTAAAATGTACCTGTAGTACATGACTTAAATTGTACGGTCTAGTACATAACAGCTTAAAGAAACCATTGACGTGTATTTCAAAATCTTGCTCTTTTATAAAGTTGGTAGTTGTACAGTAGGCAGTCAGAAAGAAAAATAAACACTGTGCACAGCATCGACATCCAGTGTTTACCAAAGTATTGTACCATTTTCGATTGGTAAAATTCAGGAACTTAGCACTAATAGCACTGTACGTTGCCTCACAAAGACCAGTTGTGTAATACTGACTTCTGATTTAATACGCTATTCATCTTGGAAGTTTCACTAAAGGAAAATGGACGCTTTTGACTAGTAGGCCTGTCCTTGGTGGCTGGTGAGTAGTGAATAGTGCAATAGGAATGAACGCTCACACAGGTTTTCTCGATTTACTGATGGCTGAGAAACCGGTGTTTTTCTAAATAATATTTATCTCACTGAAAGTAATTGTATATATACAGAAAGAGCACTGTCTTTTATCGCCTTTATAGTAGAAGTTCAATAAGAAGGGTATTAAACCGCTAGTAGTGAGTTTGGTAATTTAATGTCTGGGGCGAAAGACAAACAAAGAAACAGGGCACATTTAACAATAATATGAAAATTTACTTGGATTCTATTTTTGCTGATATTTTATGTTGTTTTCCTATGTTTTGCTTGTTTCTTATATTGTTGTTGTTGTTATTTTATTTTCCTCGGGTATATTATGTCTAATTGTGAGCTTACAATCAGCTCAAATTTGACCGTCCATGTCCTGGGATAACGTTGATTTAAATAAAATAATAACAATATAGACTTTACCCAAATACTGTAGTAAATAATAGACAGTTAATACATGCAGTGAAAATAATATTCATTACTGGCATAGGAAAATGTGTTCATGACATCAGGTACGACTTAAGTTCAGATCAAGTGGTTGTGAGAGAGATAGAACTGGAAAGGAGGGTCTATAGTTACTTCTCTTGGCTGAAAGTTTTTTGTTCATTTTCGGAGCAGACATCTGTCGAAGAAGTTGTTGTCACATGACAGCAGTTATGGAGGATCGTTGTGGCCAGTCCTATTACTTCCTTTTACTAGACAAAATAAGTGTTGAACAGGCTGTATAAAGAGGGGGGGGGGGGGAAACTCACTTTTGCAGCTTTTGCTTCACACATGCACCATTAATATTGTACAAAGAGACTGTTTTCTTCTTGTTGTTCTAACGTTTTCCTCTTTTTGTGATCAGTCAGTGACAATGGATATGAAATTGACAAAAACAAAACAAAAAAAAAAAAGAAAGAAAGAAAGAAAAAAAGAACAAACAAACAAACAAAACACCGGATTTATTTATTTATTTATTTATTTATTTTACACTGCGTGCTCACCATTTCTTTTGTCTGGTAAAGAATAGTAATAAAGCTGGGCACAAAGAGCTCTCATGGTCTTTTATATCTACTCAAATGGTGATTAGTTTTGACCAGCCTAATTAATTTCCTTTGCCAGACAGAGGGTTTTAAACAGTCTGAAAAAAGAAAAGCTCACTCTCGTATTTGTTATTTGAAAGATTGACCACAGAAAACTTTGATGAAATTATTACTATAAGAAAACGCCCCCCTTACACTATAAAAACGCTTCAAACAGTGTTATGTTTTTCTTTTTTACATTGCTTATTCAATATCCGTTCTGCTTGGCAAAGGAAAGTTCTGGCCAACTCTAATTTCCATTCCGCGAGAGTATCATGCATGTATCTCGCGCAGTAATCTGACTTGTTTCAACATCTAGCTCTGGTGGTTGTGGACATACTGCATAGACTGTAATATTATGCATATGGTTCATTTTAATCTAATAAAATAGGTAGAAAATTGATTGGGTAGTTGTTGGAATGTATTATGTTGCCTGGGAATGCCTGGGATTCTTATGAAAACAATTAATTTCTACACTGCGAGATCCGGGATTGGAAATCGTTTGCTTTTTAAGGGCTTGTTTCACTTTTTGTAAAGTGATTTTCATGTCTACCCTGCGATAATCCATCCTATAAAACGAGAAGAAAACACACACATACACACACACACAAAGGTTGGGGGGGGGGGGGGAGAGAGGCAGAAGTGAAACGTTCATGATAAACGTTGATCGATGAAGCAAGAACTATGATAGCAATAGCAAGAAGAAATCAAAATTTTGTCTCAAGAGGTCTGTAGGTTGAGATAATTAGATGGATTAGCCCATCGACCACTAAGTAGGTTTTTGAAAACATCATTTCACGGCAATTTTGCAATGGAGCGAAGGCCACAATTTAACCAGGCCCAACACACACGTGACCCGGCATGTAGACTTCAGAACGATATGCGCCAATAGCAGTTGGGACAACGTCCCATTTAGATTTTTTTGTTTGTTTTTGTTTAAATCACTGACGAAAGATGCATAGTATGTGCCGCAGAATAGCCCCCATAGACATGTATATCGCTTGCAAATAATTCGAAATTGGTTTCTGTGCAATAAACCTTGCATAGGATGAGAATGGCATAAATCTAGAGACTGTTTGCGTATGCTCAGAAACCGAGAATTCTTAATTGTTATCTATCTATCTATCTATCTATCTATCTATCTATCTATCTATCTATCTATCTATCTATCTATCTATCTATCT
>JBCAUA010053544.1:0-11549 GCA_038406235.1 Peronia verruculata
TGAAGAAGAAGGAGATGATGAAAAAAAGATTTTATTGTCCCTTAAATATCCAGCCAAACAACTGGGAAGATTAAATGCCGGCAACCCTTGCATCACCAAATACCTTCCCCATCTCCAATCCGCTAATTTAGGTCGCCTCAGTGGCTCAAACTCTGGGCCCCGTCTCACACTACCGATTTAGTGATTTTCATTTTCAAGGACAACGATTTTTTTTTTTTTTTTTAAGGTAAAGCAATTTAAACTCTCTGAGTATGAATACGAGAATAAATTACTATGCTCTGTTTTTTGTTATTTTTAGAATCTAAAGATGGAATTTGTAAGCATTTAAATGTGAAAATGACGTAACAAACTACATGGACAAGAGTTATTTCCCACCCTTCTATTTGGACCGGTAATAGACTATTTCGAAAAGGAGTAAAAGGAAGTATTTGATGGAATGGGGCAAGGAGGGGATATGGTATAGAATGAAAATCTTGAAACAAGCTTTGAATTTGTAAGAGGCCTAACATCACTGATGGAAATTTGGGATTTCAAGATGGAGGAACCATCCAGACGGGTCTCGCATCTCAACATCTTTGCAATAAGTATTTGATTGTTCAGAGTAAGGGTACGTCTTCTTATGTACAACGCAACGTTGCGTAGCTCGAAAAACTGGCGATCCAAAATCAATCAAGTAAGATTTGTATGAAGCCATCCCCTTGCGCGCAGAGCAACGTTAAAGCTCCTGAGACCGTCGTTTGAAATGGAATCATATAGCGATCTGTGAGCGATTCTCAAGCGTCTGACTGGAGATAAGTCTCATTTCAAGTCTAATCATTGGTCAAAATGTTTTCCGCCAACTCAAATATGTCACCGCGTGTAGAGTGCAGTACGTACTGAGGCCTATTCTTATCATTTTGTAAGCTATGGTAGAACTCGAGACTAGGCAGACAGAGCAGTCCATTGAACTTGTTCGTGGAGAGCCTGAATTCTGTGATCCACCATATACAAACAACAGAGAGACAAAGATTTCATAAATAGTTTTTGGAAGAGTGCAGAAAAGCGTATTTTCTTTGTTTTTAAATCAGTTATCTTCTCTCTCTCTAGTTTCTTTTTTTTTTTTCTTCTTCTTCTTCTTCTTCTTCTTTCCTTTTCCCCTTTACATTTTTTTTTCGGCCCTTTCACCCCCCTCCCCCTTTTCTTTTAAACGTAATTGTTACTCCAATGCAAACTTCTAGATCTTGTCTGCAGCTACGGAAAAAAATCTATCATGTGTCACAGTGAAAGTCCAAAGTATTAAATGACATCACATCATTGTTTTTATGAATTGAATTTAGAGACATGGACTGTCTACTTGTTATTAACGGAATGCAGAAAAAAAAAAAAGAAAACAAATAACATTTTGGATATTTGTAAAATTAAAAACGAAATGCACAGATGTGGTTCGCCAAAATATCAAGCCAGCTTGGTTCTTCACCAAGGCAATAAAGAAAAATGAAGGACATTGACCAATGTATATGACAAAATATTTTAATTACATGTTTTGTTGATGTTTTTGTTTGTTTGTTTGTTTTTCACTTATCTGGAGGTGGTTTTCAATTTAAAAACATGTCAAAATAATGTATGTAGTGCATTAACTCAACAACTAAAATTTGTCTCTGTGCCAAAGTGATCAAATCATCATCAGCGCCATCATCCTTATCATCATCCCCATCATCATTTCTTCATGTGCAACATGGTATGTTTAAAACATTTCCACAAAGAGGTTGACGGTAGATCGATGCATTAACTGATCAGTCTGGTTTTTCAAAAAAATTTTAAGCTGACAGGAACATACACAGAAGAGTGCTTCGCACTGCGATTTGAATAATAGCCTTTCCCAGTCTTGCCTCGATCCCTGTGATTCCATTCAGAGCGGGTTGTTTTTTGACCCTGCTGTCCGGCCGTGGCCTTCATGAACTAAATTGACTTCTTCCCACTTCCACCTTATATCTGTATATTGACTTATTTCCCCTCTCTGATGGAGATTGTAGAACCATTCTCATACCATGTGGAGACAGTTAGACCCATTGGAGACTGACGAAGTGAGAAGCCAGCCCGATACCACAGCACAAGTCACATACACTACTCCAATCTTCGCTACCCCCCAAAGAAACAGAGTCAGTTCTAATGGAGATGGAGGATGAGAATGACTTCGGTCCCAATACTATTTCATTTAGAGAGATGTTTGAAAACCGCTCAGCTGCTCCTGAATCTAATATTGTTCAAATGGACTTATCCACAGCAACTTGCAGTGTACAACCAAACACTCCAAGAAGTGCACATGTACTACAGTAGAGTGAGTTGTCTCATACATCATTGTCTGAGTTAACGTTTCTGGATCCCATGCCTACTGATTACCTGTAAAACATGTAAAACAAATGAATATAGAACTCCATCTAAAACAACTGAAACTAGAACTCCTTTTGAAGAAGCTACTCAGACCCCAAGAAAATCAGGAAAACGTGTTCACAAAATGCTGCATAAATCACTTAGACATCCCCTTTTTAAAGCAGAGAAAAAAAAATTTCACTCGTTTTGTTAAGAGAAAACTATATCAGGCCACCGCCAAGAAGACAATTACAATTAAAACTGGTGAGTTACTCATGACGCCAGTGAAAATCTCAAATGTTAGAAAAAAAGTCCTGTGTCCCAAGCTCACAACTTAAGCCCAAACGTGCTAAAACTCTTAAACTAGTCAGGCAAAGACTTTCTGACTTTGATTCAACAGATGAGGAAAAGCAGCAGTCAAGTGAGCTTAAATCCATGACTAAGAAGAAAAGGAAAAGGTTTGCGCAGGGACACGAATTAGAATGGCGGCAGTTATTAAAAAGAAATATGGATCACCTCTTAAAACCCAATTATTCATTTCTTGGATACAGCACAGAAAATTAAAACATATGCTCAGAAAAGTAGGAATAACAGTGCAAAATGAACTGAGAGAAAGAAAGGAAGAAGCCATCTTGTTCACAAAATTAATGAAGTTACTCTACACGACTCAAAGTCTTTCACTGTGACACATGTAGATGATCTTTGACTTTTTGTTATAGATCTTTTAGAACACTTTTCATCAGCAAACCTCTTGACATGTCATTTTGGCCCTATACCTGAGAAAAGGTGTGGATGAAAGTTGGTGACGATTAAGAAGGAAGTCATTCAAACTGGCTTTCGAAATTTTAAACATTAAAACTCCAAATTCACAACACGTTTTCAGTCCTTGTAGCAAATGTGAGAGACAGAACACAAAATTTAGTAGCCACACTCAAACACCACAATGGGAAAATAAAAAAACTCCAGTATATATGGTCCTAATTGTTTAATGTATTCATCATCACATCACCACCATAGTCATTATCATCAGAACAAACTACACTCGCAAGCATGTGACTGTTACCAATGGAGTAATTTATCTAGTGTATTACCACAACTGTATTCTTGGACGCTAGAGTTGTTTTTTCCTCATCACATTTTAACAGGATTGCTCACTTGAATCAATTCTCCATCACTCCTTAGAAACCATTTCATTATAATTTAAAGCAATATCCTAGTCCTGAACAGCATTAGCCAATGTGTACCAACATTAGCACAGACAAGCACAACATACCAGCCTCAGTATCGTCATTACATTGCCACTTCCAACATTTGCAGAAAAAACAAGAAGGCAATGATAGACAGAATTTGATGTTGGCTCGGAAGGAAACCTGCCAGAGGCACCTGCTAACATTCTACCAATATGAACTAGAATCCAGTGCACAGACTTACAAATTTTCTTGAGTTGGTCAATAAACAGCAGACAAAGATACAAGCATGCCTTGAAAATAATAAAACCAAAGATAACCGATAATAAAAGATAATTATTTATTTCAATGAGAGTATAATAACCTATAATTGTTACAGACACAGCACCTAATAATAATACATGCATATCTAAATGAGAATGAAAGATGTGTATGACATCATCACTTCGTGTCCCATGAAGAAATACACGTGGTATGTAATTCTTCATGTACATGAAATATACACTTCCTTTTCCATTTACGTTGTTTTATTGGCCAGATATATTGTAATGCAATTGCTTTTTATTTCTTGTTTCTTATGCTGGAGAATCATTAGCTCGACTTTAAGCAGGTTTTGTCTACCACTACGCGTCCTTTGATCGGTATGGATCAGCAAAAACTACTTAGTTTCATATGTGTTCTCATCTCTCGAGTTTGTGTGTTTGTGTCGGGGTTAAACGATCCGCACCAGCACGACAATATTACACCAAACACGACAAGATACGTTTGCACGTTAAGAAGAAGTGAGGAAAGAGAGCGGGACAACAGACAGGAGCAAGGGGAAAGAGAAGAGATCTCACCCCTAGAATACCGAGGATGGCATTCCATAGGAGACATCCTACCTATGGCGAGATTTCACTGCCTGCAGGTGGGAACAGGGAATCTATTTATAAACCCTGGACCCCCGCGGGGGAACCATCTCTCGAATGATGACTCGATGCATTTTACAGATCTGCTTCTCTGAGCCAGCTCGGACTACTCGGCTTCACAAGTCAAGTGTTCCCAAGTCGCCGAACGAAGATGCCGCAATTTCGTGGTTTCTCTGATTTCCATGTGGCCAAGGTCTAAAGTCTCCAGCCAGAAGAGCGAACGGACTACTCGGTTTCATATACGATTGCCCGTCCGGAGACCCCTCAAAAACAGTCTTTATATTTCTCTCTATATTTTATAATCCTTACATATTTCTTGTTTGTATATTACTGGCAGCATGGATTTCCTTCAACTCCACATTATGATCTAATGTTTTGTATAGATATTTTTCCAAGCAGTTTATTTTTTGTGTCTGTTTGTGTCTAATGTTCATTATCAGTTTGAATATGATGTGTATTGTGTGTTCTTCTTTTCTATTTGTAAGTAGTTGTAGTATGTCCTTTCTTTCAGAGGAGTATACACAGACACTGTATAACAAAATACTAGAAGAGTAGTATCTCCCACAGCTCTGGACCACAGCAACAATCAATCATACCGGTCTTAAAATCAGGGGAAAAAAATGAGGCACACAAATTCACATAGGCTAATCTCCCCTACGTCACATTTCGAAAAGACTCTGGAAACAGTAATCAACAATGGGCTAAAGTATTTTATGAGAAAAGAAAACATCTACAGTAAAAAAAAAAAAAAATCTATCAGGATTCAGTGCCAACAGAACACTATAAATCAACTATTAAAATCAGATCATGAGAACAACACTTGCTGTCTTCCTAGACCTGTCAAAGGCATAATATAACACTGGCTGGAGGGAAGCAATAATATACACATTTCAGAAAAAAGGGGTACGGTGACCCATCCTAGGGTATATCTAAGTCTTTCTAACATACGGAAAAAAATTCTCAGTTAGAGTTAATAAAACCGCTTTGGCGATATTTGAACAAGTAAATGGAAATCCATATGGTGCTGTAATTTCACCAACCCTTTTTACAGTTCTTACTCATGATCTTGACGAAGCAGTAAATGACAAGCCGGCCCAGCCTCTCTCAATTTGCTGACACAACCATATTTTTCCGGAGGTCTGGATGGATACCTGGGGGTTGAGGATCAATACTAATAAAACAACTAGCATGGTTCTCAACAGAGGTGAACGTAGGTTAAAATCAAATCTAAAAACAAAAGACTCTCAGATCCCGTCAACAGACAAAACGAAATGTTTTGGACTAACGCTGGATCCGAGCTTATGCTACCAACAAACAATAAAAGAATCAAAAATAGCAACAGTGCCCAGGACAAACATGATTCTCTTCTTCAAAAGAACCGGGTGGGGAGTGAAGCGCCTCACTATGACATACACAGCATTCGAGTTGGAAAATTAGATATTTGAGCCATAGAGTTTGTGGGTGGGATGGTTGGGGGGGGGGGGGGCAAGTCCTTCCAACAGAAAAAAAAAACAAACAAAAACCACACAGTCAGACACTCAGGGTTAATTTAGGCACAGGTAGAAGTAGTAATCCTGAGGCCTTAGAAGCATTAGCGAGGGGCGTACCCTTGGAGCTTGGAAGAAAACAGTTAGCCTAGTATCAAATTACAGTACCAAGGTATTTTTAGACAGGGATCGACCGGTCTAACTAGCAACTTACTAGAAATCTATAAAAACACTTCCCCACTAGCACCCCTCGATGAGGCATTTGTACGCCTCTGAAAGTGGGGACATGCAACAGCTGCTTACAAATAGAAAAGAACACACAACATACTCAAACTGACACAGATACTAAACACAATGCTTGCAAAAATCCCCCTATTAAACATTGGATCATGGTATAGCGTAGGAGGAAATTAATACCGGCAGTAAAATACAAACAAGTAGCATATATAATGGAGCTAAACTCAAGTGTGTAATGCCTATACAAATTTTTGTGGGGCAATAATATGCCTGAAGAATGGTGTGCAGAAAATGGATGCTCTACCACAGTATACAGAAATCAAAGACCAAGAGGTCAGGGATCTGCTATTTATTAAGTGATCGTATCTCAATAATGTAAAACACAAATATTGCTAAGGGAAATTTTAATATTTTCAAATTATTCAGGAAAGAAAAAAATCATAGGGAAACTTTTTCTCTATTTTTTCTTCTTTTTTTCTGGACGAAATTTCTGTGTCGGATGTATAAGTTACATGTGCATTGTATTTTGATAAAACCGACATGGATATGAGTTCTGTGGGCGAGCTAAAACGCTCACCCACTTATCTCATGTTTGGTACCACAAGTCAGCCTTCATAGTCATAGCTTCCATTCAATAAAGATTCCCTCTCGTACGCCTCAGCCGCACCATGTTTTCTTCCGAAACTAAAGTGCCCATAAAGACCACGACGACGATGACGGTGATGATAATGTGCAATATTTCATTCATTTCATATTCATACAAAATACACACAAAAATAATAATAAAAAATACGAAATTATATAAGCCTAGATCACCAACACCCAATTCTGATATAAATGTACCCGATTGAATGTGGGCCTATGTTTATCCTACTCAGCTGTCAAGAAACAATTTATTTCACTTAAGTGCTACACTTTCTCTTGGACTTGATGAGCAATTGCTACTCCTCGCAATGAAAAGCAGAAATAGTATCATTGTTCAGACTTGTGAATTCCTCTCAAAAATAAAGGCCACGGTTTTAAAACTTGGTCATTATCACTTAAAGTACGGGAGGGGGAAGGGAGGATTGGCGGGTTCGCTAATTCACCTCAGCCGAATGCAACAGTTTCCCTATGATAATGCAATGGCCTGATACCCCGATATGGCAAAGTAAACAAAGGTACGCAGTTCGAGGCAGAAAACCAACAATGATAACGATAACAGGCCGTTTCACATGTAGCGGTGTGCGGCGACGGAAAAAGTCCGTCGGCTGTGTTTGGAAACCGCTGCTTTCTATCTGATCTCTAGCTGTTCTCATGAGACGGAACACCGCCTCGGAAACCGTCGCAGAACCGTCGCGGTGTTTCACCGACCGCTTCGAGGAGCGAATTTTGTTGACACTTCTGCGGCTTCTGCACCTGTGGGCCTACTGGAGATTCTAAAATGGATCGACAAAAATTTTAAATATTGGATGGATCTCAAAAAGAAGCCCATTTTTGAAATCAGCGCCTCAAAATTAGTCAAATTGCTCGCTAGTACCCTTATTTTGCGATATTTACAAAATAATAATAATAACAAATCCATCTTTTAATCTATAAGCGAATATATTTATCTATATAAATACTCTCTGTTATTATTATTATTACTGTCTAGCCCAGGCCTGCCTCGAGGTGGTCGAGAGGATTGATAGACAAACACACACATTAGATCTAGGCCCACGGATCGACATACCAGAGCCAGTAGTGGTGTTGGCGTGTTCTCCTGCTGCACTGCAAGCGTAGAGTGTAGAGCTAGGGTCTAGCTGTCTGATGTTCACTAATCACTACTAGTGAGCAAAATGAAGTTTTCAACTAAAATTTACGAAAAAATTCTCCAACTCGTTCGGCAAAATCCATATTAATACAAAACAAGGACACGGTGTTGAAAAACATCTGGACAAGCACAGCACAACAAATTTAATGATTTAATGGGAGACAACACAATGACGGGTACTTTTAAAAAGGATTGTTTCATGTTGTCAAATTAATGTTGCCAAAATTCAATAATAATAATTATTATTATTATAAAATGTCTGTACGGGCACTCACCTTTTTTTTTTTTTTTATTCCATCCAACATTATTTGTTTTTTATAACAGTCATCCTTATGTGATATGATAATGAGCACCAAAATTGAACATTATCAATATACCTGTATCAATGATTTCATTGGCTTTATTTACCGTAATTTTTAGTGTAATCAAAAGTATAGACTGTGTGGGCGCCCTAACCCTTTGCACAGCAATCTAGACACAATGAATTTTCCCTTAAATTTGCCCATTGGAATTTGACACAGTGACACAGTTTTTTTTGTTTTTTTTAATTCTAGTTATACCGTAATTACTCTAGTAAACCCACCGCTACCCTAGAATGTGAAGGGCATACAAAATCTAGCGTATAAGGTCTGGGTTCCTCTTCTTGCTTTCAATTACAGCTTTAGTTTATTGAGTCACTCGATATTGTACTACTGTGTCAAGTAGTTGAATCCATGAATATGTGTGACAGATTGAAACCGAATGGGAGAGGACTGTGAGGATCCACGTCATAAATTATCTGGAAAAGAAAATATCAAATTGCTATTAATGCTAGAAAATTTCCCGGCACTATCGGGGGTCGAACCTAGGTTCTCTCAGCTTGCTCGTTGGATGTGTAGATCACTACACTAAAGGGACATTAACTCCACAGTAATTACAATGTACAAAAGCTACAGTTTGAGTTTCTTTAATATTTAGATAACACATAACAGCCCCCTACCCCCAAATTATCAAACACATAAAAAATGCATATTATACACTGTCATACACATTCTTCTCTTTATTTCACTCTGATATTATTTGCGTAAGTTAGAAAAGGGCGAGGAAAATGATCTTCAGAATCTTGTGTCCCATACGAGTATTTTTCACCAAACTGACGTTATTGATGTTTGGTCGTTGAGATCTAAGTTCGCATGCTGTAAATCAAACAAATTGCATTGAATGGTATGGACTTAAAACTGATAGCACTGTTACATAGTCGTTTATCGCACATACGCAGCATAACTGCACGCACCGCCTTACTACTACACTCTCGTGGGACAGACAAACAGAAACTTCAATATGATTTCGCCCGTTATGACAATGGTTTGGTAAGAATCTACAGAAGCCTATCATACTCTTTGTTTGCCAAGTGTGGTGCCCTGTCGCGTTTAGTTTCCTACAATTTAGAAATAAATTAGAAATTAAAATAAGCATGCAGTAATTTAATATTTATGTAATCGCTGCCGCTTGTTAATTAAATCTTTTATTAACAAAATTCCAATAAAAATGTCAGACTAGACCAGCTGGGTTATTGGAACTATTACGGTAGATTTTTTAGGCCAAGGATTGGGGAAGTCCCTTCGCGCACAGTCTCACGCAAAAATTCCGCAAGGTCAAAGGTCGACAACGAAAAATGCCGATCGAGAGATATCATTATTCATACAAATCAAAAGAAATGTAAAATATACTAAATTCGTAACAACTTTCTGAACAATACCCAGTGTGTATACTCAATAGTCATGAGCAAAAATATTATGAAATTCAAACAGCATGAAATAACCGTGTTTTGAAGAGTACTGTGCAGTTAAGGCTAAGTGTGCGGTTAGGGCGCCCACACACGTATATTTGACATTGCGGCTCAATACCAAAGATGGTCACATGAAAATTTTGTTTGAGGGAAAAAATGGAGAAAAAATCTGGAAGAACAAGAGAGATGCATACATGAAAAAGCGAATGGAAATAGGGAGTCTTTGCTTGGGCTAGATCACTGGCATTTTTGTTGTATTGCTGCCCCACGGCATTTTAAGCAAGTCTTCCATTGTCTCAGGGAACATGCGAAAATACTCAAAGTATTTGTATCAATCCGTTTCCAAGTGTCTAACTAAATGGTAGAATGCGCCGCGCTGTTTTCTCTGCTGATTTATGAAATGAACCCAAAAGCGTCAACTTTTCTATAGATTTAACTTGGCTTTTAATAGGCACGTCAACAATGCATCAGTTGTATTATATTGATCTCTTCAGGATTAATTGCTGTCCCACTATGTTGAGACCAACGAATGAAACACACGGCCCTACTAGTTCTACATCATACCGGATACGGCTTTCACAAACACCGCAATCATGTGCATGCCAACTTCCCCAAACCGCCACCGTGCCGTTGCCGCACACCGCTACTTGTGAAACGGCCTTAACACAGGGAAGTCCACTTGCTGCACACAGTATTACCATTATCTGGAATAACACATTGTACGTTGAACTGTGCAGTCGCAAGAACTGCCGTGTTCTTTTTTATCAGTTGCTCCATTCGAACATGAGGGGGGAGGGGGCGGGGGAGTGGTGGAGGGTTCTTGTTGGGATACATTAAGCACACTCCTGAGATCTTATCTGATCGTATGTTGTTGAAGAAAAAAGGGGAGGGGGAGGGGGAATGAACGAGTAAGGAGATATCGTTGAATGTAAAAAGGGGGACCGGGTGATGGAAAGGTGTGCCTGTCTGCAGTTGCAATGCGTACCTACGTGTAAGTTAAGAAGCCATTAATGGCTGGAATTTACGATCATTCTCTGTATGGGCTTTCTGGAAAACCGACCTGTTTATCTTGTGAACTTTTTGACCTTTCTCATACTGCTTGCAGGACGAGAGATTGTGCCAACTGCTGAGGTTGAGACTCTCAAGCGGGTCATGAAGTCTTAAACAGGGAGATCGCGCAGCCTTGCAACAAGTAGCTTTAGAAAAAAATCTATTTAAATTTTTGTATGCTCTCACATGTTTTCTTGTTTAGTTTCCTAAAAAATAATTGCAGACTTTTTTATTTATTTATTTATTTATATTTTATTTATTTTGTGAGACGTTTCTTTCCCTCTCCACCACAGAGAACAAGATGGCAATACAGCTGCTGATTGTAGGGAGTGGAGTGGGTTTCAAGCTTTTGGGTAAGTGAGCCGAATGTGCTAAAACATTGAGGAACCAAGCGTCTGCTGAAAGCCTATATGATAATCTGCGGGGTTGTGAGTTTTTCTCAAATCAAAGTGGTCATCCAAAGTCCATGCCTGGCATTATGGCTTACGATATTGTTAGAAGAGGTTATATAATATAAGCAAGTGTTTTATGCGTCCTTTGCATGTATCCGGTCAAACTGTGATGATCCAAGAGTTCATGTAGCAATCAGAATCAAATCCTGCTTGACAGTAGGTCGGACCATCCAGTGAATGGCCATTGGTAAAACAGATAAGAATAGACCAATCCACTTTTTAATGCCACCTTTTATTCAGAAAATGTAGGACTTTTAACAGACAACAAAGACTCAAAATTGTATTTTCTTTAGCAAAACCATTATGTCACCCCTCCCCC
>JBCAUA010053555.1:0-11549 GCA_038406235.1 Peronia verruculata
CTTGCCGATTACCGTCAATACCGGCGCCTGGCATGCTTCAAACCGGTGGCAATGTTAGGCGGTAGCCAGGCTATCCAGCAACCCTGGCGTAATACCTACGCACAGTTACTGGCCGGGCTCGGCTGGAAGACGTTAACAAAGCAATACGCCGGACTGGAGCTGCTGGATTATCTTCAGACCAAGCCGCTGGCGGCAATGAATACCATGTTGCAGCGACAACAAAATGCTCCGTTGACATCATCCTGCGGCCGCCTATTCGATGCCGTGGCAGCGGCGCTGGGCATCTGTCGCGAAGCGATTAGCTATGAGGGACAAGCTGCAATTGAACTGGAAGCGATGGTTGATCATCAAACGCTGCACGAGGAAGATGAGTCTCTGGCGTATCCCTTTGCGATTCGTCGAAGGCAAGACAACCAGTTACTCTATATAGATCCGCTAAGCATGTGGCAGGCACTGCTCGATGATCTGACAGCGGATACAGCAAGATCAGTGATGGCGGCACGCTTTCATCGCGGCCTGGCTACAGTCATTGTCAATATGGTTCAGCGCTTGAATAAACATCAACAGTCAGGCCTGTTTGATACCGTCGCCCTGTCCGGCGGCGTCATGCAAAACAAAGTGTTGTTTGAACTGCTTGTCAGCCGACTCAAGGCGCTGGGCTTTAATGTGCTGAGTCATCAGCAGTTACCGAGCAACGACGGCGGTTTATCACTAGGTCAGGCCTGCATCGCTGCGGCCCAAAGTTTATACGAGAGGAGAAAGTCATCATGTGTTTAGGAATACCCGGCCAGATCACTGAAATAGTCGATATAGAAAATAACCTGGCCAAGGTCAATGTGTCTGGTGTGCAACGCGAGGTTAATATTGCCTGTATCGTTGAAGATAATCAGCCTGTTGACAGTTGCATTGGCGAATGGGTGCTGGTGCATGTCGGTTTTGCAATGAGCCGCATCGACGCTGAAGAGGCAGAAAAAACTCTGAATCTGTTGTCTGAACTAGGCGAAGCCGAAGAAGAGCTGCGCATGATGCAGGAATCGGTCGCCTAGGCCCTCGCAGCAAACATGTCAGACAACAAAGCAAAACTTAACGCCCTGTACCCGTTTCTTTCCGGTGATAAAAAAGACCCGGAAAAGGAAAATGCTAGCCTGTTGAACTCTGTGGCCATCAAGGCCGAGCACAGTATCGATACCAAACGGGGTTTCTTCGCGAACAATGCGCAGGCCCTGGTCGACACCGCGCAGACCATCGCGACGGTCTATCAAAACGACGGACGTTTGTTCACCATGGGTAATGGTGGCTCCAGTTGCGATGCCTCGCACGTTGCCGTTGAATTTTTACATCCAGTCACGGCTGGCCGCCCTGCCCTGCCAGCGATTAACCTGGTCGCGGATAACGCGATGATTACTGCGGTATCAAACGACATCGGTTTCGAGCATGCCTACGTGCGACAACTCAATGCTCAGGCGCAAGCCAATGATTGTCTGATCGGCATATCCACCAGCGGCAACTCAGCCAATTTAATTGCCGCGTTTAACAAAGCCAAAGACATCGGCATGCAGACCATTGGTCTGACCGGCACCGAGGGCGGTCGTATGGCCGAGCCGGGTTTTCTCAACCACTGTTTGACGGTTGAAACGGATAGCATCCATCGCATACAGGAATGCCATGTTGCCATCTATCACATTCTATGGGATTTGGTACACACTATTCTTGCCGACGCGCGCGGCAATATTGGAGAGTATGATTTATGAAATACGTCGATGAATTTCGCGACCCGAAAAAAGCCAAAGCCTTGCTTAAACAGATCGAATCATTGGCCGATCAGATCGAGATGACAAAAAATCGACCGCTGCAAATCATGGAGGTATGCGGTGGTCATACGCATTCAATCTTTCGTTACGGCATAGAGCAGTTACTCCCGGACAAGATCGAAATGATTCATGGCCCCGGTTGCCCGGTCTGTGTCCTGCCCATGGGGCGGGTGGATGATTGCGTGGCGCTGGCAGAACATCCGGATATTATTTTCACTACCTTTGGCGATGCGATGCGTGTGCCGGGCTCGAAAAAAAGTCTGTTACAGGCCAAGGCCAAGGGTGCCGATGTGCGCATGGTGTACTCACCTCTGGATGCGTTAAAACTCGCCAGTAAAAATCCGGATAAAGAAGTCGTGTTCTTTGCCCTGGGCTTTGAAACCACCATGCCAAGTACCGCATTCACTGTGTTGGAAGCGGAAAAGCAAGGCATCAAAAACTTTTCCTTGTTCTGCAATCACATCACCATCATCCCGACGGTAAAGGCAATTCTGGATTCGCCAGATTTATTACTCGATGGCTTTTTAGGCCCCGGCCATGTCAGCATGGTGATCGGCAACAAGCCCTATGAGTTCATTGCCAAACATTACAATAAACCATTGGTAGTCGCTGGTTTCGAACCGTTGGATATTTTGCAATCGATCTGGATGGTATTACAACAGATATCAGAAGACCGCTGTGAGGTGGAGAACCAATACCAACGCATCGTGCCGGAGACAGGCAACAGTCCGGCTCTGGACGCCATTAATAAAGTATTCGAGTTACGTGAATTTTTTGAATGGCGTGGCCTGGGTTCCATTGATCACTCAGGCGTGCGCATCAATGATGACTATGCGGACTACGATGCTGAAAAGAAATTTTCAGTGCCGAATGTAAAGATTGCCGACCCCAAGGCTTGTCAGTGTGGCGAGGTGCTAAAAGGTGTGATCAAACCATGGGAATGCAAGGTGTTTGGTACCGCCTGTTCCCCGGAGACGCCATTGGGCGCGTTAATGGTGTCTTCTGAAGGTGCCTGTGCAGCGTATTTTAATTATGGCAAGATCGATTTGACAAAATTGATCCAGCAGCGTGACCAACAAACGTCAGATGAGCCAATCAACGCATGAGTATCGCCGTTAAAGACACAGCTCAAACACCAAATGTTCGCCAACGAAATGGCAAACTGCGTGGCGATACCATAACACTGGCTCATGGCAGTGGTGGCAAGGCCATGCGTGACCTGATCGACGATGTCTTTATCAGTGGTTTTAACAACGACTTATTATCGACGCTGGAAGATCAGGCCCGTATCACTATCGCAGACTTTGATAATTCCGGTGATCGTATTGCCATGACCACTGACAGTTATGTCGTCGACCCGCTTTTTTTTCCTGGCAGCAATATAGGTGCGCTGGCGGTGAATGGTACCGTCAACGATCTGGCCGTGGGCGGCGCAAGACCCATAGCATTGAGCTGCGGTATGATTATCGAAGAAGGTCTGCCGATAGCCACACTGCGAGAAGTCGTCAGTGAAATGAAGCGAGCTGCGGATCAGGCAGGTGTTAAGATCGTTACTGGAGATACCAAAGTAGTACACCGGGGTGCGGCCGATAAATTGTTTATCAATACCACCGGACTGGGTGTAATTCCAAAATCACTCAATCTCAGCGCCTCGAACATCCAGCAAGGCGATGCCATTATTATCAATGGTTATCTCGGCGACCATGGCGCGGCTATTGTCGATGCGCGTGGCGAACTGGCGATCGAAAATACCATTTGCAGCGATTGTCAGCCATTGAATGGGTTGATACAGGAAATGCTGATGTTGTGCCCGGAGATTCGTTGCATGCGCGATGCTACCCGTGGCGGTCTGGCAACGGTTTTAAACGAATTCGCCCAACAGGCACATCTGTGCATGCGATTGGAGGAGGACTCGATTCCGATACGTGATGAAGTCAAAGGCATGTGTGAAATACTTGGTCTGGATCCCTTATACCTTGCCAACGAAGGTAAGCTGGTTGCCTGCGCGCCACAAGAGAAGGCCCGCGAATTAGTCGATAGGATGCGTCAGCACCCTGCGGGTAGAGATGCCGCAATCATCGGCGAGGTGATCATGGCCCCTAAAGATATGGTCGTGTTATCCACCATGTTTGGTGGCGAACGCATCGTCGATATGCTGGTCGGCGAACAACTGCCAAGGATTTGTTAGTGAATACCCTACTGAAGATTGCCGATAGAGGACAACACCTTACTATCGATTACCAGCAGGCTCTGCAACACCATGCCGGTGATTCTATCTGGGGCGTGGCGGTTGCATTTCGTATGCTGCAAATGGCGGCGGGTTATTTCAGCGCTGAGAAAATCTGGGACAGAAATGATCTATACATTATCAGCGGTCATCCAGGGCCAGGCGTTAAAGACACATTAGAATTAGTAACGTATTGTATTTCCAATAATCGCTTTGAGCTGCTTGTAGGTTGCGATAATACATGTTCAAGCAACATGAAATACGAATGGATGATTTTTAATCATGATGATGTTTGTACCTTAAAATTATGCGATGACTTTGTGCCGGACGAATTTTATACGCTGCTGGATAGAATCATTGCCAAACAACAACAGGCGAACGACGAGCTTCGGTTTGCCGAATTCAAACAGTCTTTAGCCGATAAAATCTGGCGGTTAAACCTCGAAGAGGTCTTTCTTATAGAAACCAGATCGCTGCCAAGAACCAGGCTTAGACAGACAACACACTAGAATATGACATAAACTATAAAACAGACGAGTAACTATAATATGATAACTTTATTACTATTTGGATTTCTAATCGGAATGCGTCATGCTTTGGAGGCGGATCATGTGGCGGCGGTCGCCAGCTTAACCACCAAAGCCCACTCAACTAAAGATGCTATTAAACAGGGCGCAGTCTGGGGGCTTGGTCATACCCTGACATTATTTATAGTCGGTAGTATTGTCTTGATGCTGGACTCAGTTATGCCGGAATCTCTGGCAAGTGTGTTGGAGTTTATCGTCGGCATCATGCTATTCGCGCTCGGAGTTGATGTCTTGCGTCGCATGCATAAAGAGCGTGTACATTTTCATCTGCATTCACATAAGAATGGTCATGTACATTTTCATGCACACTCGCATAAGCACGATGCAGTCCACGATACTGATAACCATGTTCACGCACACGACAACAGTTTTCCTTATCGCGCTCTATTCGTTGGTTTAATGCATGGTCTGGCGGGTTCTGCCGCGTTGATCTTGTTAACCCTCAACAACGTCAGCTCACTGCTGCAAGGCATTGCATATATCGTGTTATTTGGTATAGGTTCTATCGTCGGCATGGCGGTGTTGTCTATCGTCATCGCCATCCCGCTCCAATATTCTGCTAAAAAAGTAACCTGGCTGCATAACGCATTGCAAGCTACCGTTGGTATTGCAACTATTACCGTTGGCAGTTTGTTAATGTATGATGTGGGCTTGATACAAGATATTCTAAATAAGTTTAGCTAAGAAAAATTCCAAGCTTTGGGACAAGCATCGGGGTTTGGCTAATGGTTTATCGTTACTTAATAAACGATTAAACGCCAAGGCCGAGCATTATTTATGAATTTGTACTGCTTCTTAAGAAGAATAAGCTCGCCAGCCCAGTTGCTAAAAACCATAGTGATGCTGGTAATGGAACAACGGCCGCTACATCACCGGAAGTAACCGCCCAAACTGAAGAGTTGGTGGATGTTCCGCCTAAGTCCTGGCTACCAGTGTCCATATTGAAAAGAAAAGCTAATCCCGAACCCGGGTTGTATGCTATGTCACTCCAATAAAATCCATTCTGCACCGTGCTGAACAGGGCCAGATTGGCGAGGTTAGTAGCGTCATCAATACCAAAGACAGTGCGAGGAACACAGCCATTGGTAGGCCTTGCGTTCTCTCCGCTGCATGCACCGATTCCCCCAAGGTTGTTGTAGTAATGATAAGCCAACTCATTACCGGTAAAGCCAGGGCTTTTTCCATTTGGATTATAAGTTGCATCAACCGGAGCACTGACTTGATAGGCCCGATCTGTACTGCCATCGAAGGTGAAAAATACCCTAAAGTTTATGCCATTTAAGGGTGTCATTGTGGGCAGGCGCCAGCTATTAACGCCTAAATAACCTTTGCCTCCATTATCAGCGTTCATGGCAGCTATAAAGCTCAAGGCTGTATCCCGAATCATGCTTCCATTGTTTCTGATCCCTGTGACACCAAAGGTATTGCTGGCTGCAAGATTTGCATCGGCCAGCCATGTAATATCGAGAACATCGTCATAAACCGCATTGTCGACGCCACCGCCAAGACTGCGTAACGCCAGAGCGGCACTCGCCGAACCACTTAAGCCAAGCATTAATATAAAAATAATGCCGCAAAAGAAATTACTAGAAATTAATTTTCCCAAAAAAATACCCTTATCTCTGTTTCGTCAAAACGAAATTAAAAATCGCAAAATGACGATTGCCTAAATGAGGACTATTTATATATAGACGGCCTATGTGGTTAACACAAGATACAACTACTCTCAATTGAAATGATATCGACTCTATATCTAATTTCCTGCGCAAGCATGGTTAGACTTATCAGGGTTACCAGACTATCGCGAAAAAACCTTGAAAGGCTTTATAATCAAGCAGTTATGGAGCGGGAAACGAGATTTGAACTCGCGACGCCAACCTTGCAGACGGCGATCTAACGGAGAAGCCAAGATAAATTCTCGTTGCTTGATTAGAAGGAACGTGAAATAGAAAAAACCAAGCCTTCACAAAGTTGGTCGCCGCCACATTCACTTTCAGCATCGGCCCAGCCCAGATCAAAATCAAATCCTGCCAGAGAATTAGTAACACCGACCTGATAATGGCTGTAATCAAAGTTGTCATTTTCAAGGGAAAAGTAACCGTAATTGACGTACAGGCCAAAACCCTGTGGTAGAGATACATCCAGCTTCACAGGCACATAGATACTGTCCCCAGCTTCACCGAACCAATCGGGGGAATAATAAATGCCGGCCCCAATGCCTGGCTTCAACGGCATAGCCTCAAACGTGTAACCAACAAGCGCGAAGACTTCATAATAATCAAAATCTCCACCCCCATCGGTAAATAATTCTTCATTCTGATCGGGGTAGACATAATAATATAGACCGGCATCATAGCTTATACCGTTTATCAACTCACCGGCGTAACCACCATAGAAATTCAGCTCGATTTGCGCAGCATCGCAACTAACATTACCGCTGCATCCTGCAAAATCAATGGTTGAGGCCCAGGTTCCCAGATAAAATCCAGAGGCATGGTTGAAATCAAAGCCACCCTGAACCGCCCAACCCTCATTACTCTGGGTAGCCCCGTAATACTTATAGTCATTCGTCAAAGAGACATTAGCGCTGAAAGAGTATGCTGGTTCTGCGATTAAGTTCGGTGCTATCGCTGTAAAATGAATAAAAAATACTGATACAGGTAAATATTTAAGCATAATGAGCACTCATTTAAATGTTGATTTACCAAGGCTTCAATTTAATAGAGCGATAAAAAGCTAGGAGTATTTTCTTCTCCTATTCGACCCAGACCACATTGCCCCTGACCGCATATAAGGCTCCGACCAGATGTCGAGTTCCGCGTCCTGCGACGATTGAAAATTCAACTAATGCCAATACGAAAATTGAGGTCAATTTCCACCTCGTCGACATAAAACATCAATGTCTCAATACTGCTGTACTTCGAGGCTTTGCATACATTAATTATTGCTTTGGCCAGATTGAGCAACCCAACCTTATGCTTAATATTTTTCTTGTTAGTATTCAACTTTATCAAAACCAGTAACCCTTGCTTTTGCAAGTGCCGCATGCGATCAACCCAGGAATAATCCAGATTATATTTATTACATAACCAAGGCGTTAGCTTTGTTAGAATTTAGCATCATGGATACATTATCTGCTGATATAGCTCGGCTAAATAAAAAGCCCTGAACAATATTACAGCTTCTGTTTTTTAGATATTCGTGTTGCACCTGGGTTTCAACCCCTTCCGCGACAATCGACAGGTTAAGCGCATGGCCCAACGCTATAATAGCATCGATAATATAACAACTACTTTCTAAACAAGTAATTTCTTTTGTGAATTCTTTGTCGATTTTTAATGTATCGATCGGAAGATTTTTTAAATAACTTAACGATGAATATCCTGTGCCGAAATCATCCAGTGCAATACGAACACCTTTTGATTTTAGTATAGAAAATATTTGTACAGCATTATCAAATTCTGTCATCAAGGTAGACTCAGTCAGTTCAATTTCCAACATATCTGGAGGCAACTTTGTTTTTCCCAAGCAATCATTGACTATCCTAAGTAAATTATCCCGTTTAAAGTGAAGCCCGGATATATTAACTGCTATCGGAACATTCAAGCCATCTTCATTTATCCATTTATTTGTTTGTGAGAAAACATTCATTAACACCCATTCTGTTATCTCAGAAATAAGTCCGCTATCTTCGGCAATTGGAATAAACATTTCTGGTGCTATCAGCCCTTCTTTTGGGTCCTTCCATCTAAGCAATGCCTCTAAACCAACCAGCTCTCCAGTAAATGTGTTTAACTTTGGCTGATAGTGCACAAAGAATTGATCGTCCTCTAATGCTGCGCGCAGTCTTGAGTGTATTTTTGAACGTCGATGCATCATGATGTTGATGTTACCTGAGAAAAACTGATAATTGTTCTTCCCTTTTTCCTTGGCATGATACATGGCAACATCTGCATATTTAATTAAATCTTCACTGCTTTTAGAATCGTCCGGAAATGTTGTAATGCCGATACTGCAATTGATATATATATTTTCGTTATTGACATTCACAGGCTCATTCATAAGACTTAGCACTCTATCTGCTACTGCAGCAGAATCCCATGGCCCGGCAACCTTATCTAATAATATAAGAAATTCATCACCGCCAAATCTGGCAACAATATTATTAACACTTCCATCAATAGAATTTTCAATATCTATTTTTTTTCGCAATGTATTGTTTAATCGGGTTGCTGTTTCAACAAGAACTTTATCACCACCCTGATGGCCAAAAGTATCGTTAATTTCTTTAAAGTTATCCAAATCGATAAATAAAAGTGAGAATTTATAATTTTTTTGTGTTGCAATGGTGGTGATTTTTTTTAAATATTCAACAAACATACATCTATTAGGCAAGCCTGTTAGACCATCATGATTGGCAATAAAGTTAACTTCCTCATGCGTTTTCTTGAGCGCCTTGCTCATTTTAGAAAATGAATCAGCCAGACTGCCTATCTCATCATTTGTATTTACTTTAATATCGACATCCATATTGCCTTCTTTTACTTCATTTACCGCATGGTTTAATAAATCAATTGGCTTAAGTATCAGATATCTAAGCGATATCAACACAAAAAACACAATAGCTATCATCACAATGATGGTAAGAAAAAATACTGTTTTACCTAAATCATAACTATCATCAATCAGATCTTTTTCAGGCAAAACACCGACCAATCTTGTTTCGCCTATAAAACCCCTCCAGTAAATGTTTGTTTTATAATCGTCACTATGGATAACCTTGTCCTTTTTCTCTTTTGCCAAAGCGCCACCGTTTGAGTCGATTATATTCGATATATTTTTTAAGAGCTGACGATTTGCATCAGGCCCGTATATCATACTTCCATTTTTATCCAGCACAGATAGATAGCCTGATTTGCTTATTTTGGTCGTCGCTATTTCGTTTTTAAGCTCATCCATATTTATTAATATCGCCAAAAAACCCCGAAGTTTTGGCTCAACTCCGTATCCATCAATCAATCCATCTTTAATAATTAATTTTTTTATAACTAGAGCCCCAGATTCATTTGTATTTTCATTTTCAATAAAATAAGTTTTTTGTGTTTCATTCGTTCTATTGAAGTTGATAAAAAAAGGTTCTCCGAATACATTTTCATTTTTATTAACTATGCCATCTTCGCCAAGATACGCATCTTCATATCCATTTAAATCTATAAATTTTATTTCCAGATAACTTGGCATTGTCTCTTTAAGGTTTCTGAAAAGAGTCAGCAGAGGAGGTAATAGAATATTATATCGAATGGAATCATCTTTAGTTAAGGCATATTGTTTTACAATATAATGCTCTGATAATAGCTTAAGATTGGAAATCGCCACACGCTCTTCATGTGACATATGTCGAGATATTTGATCAAGCAATGTTGTGGCTCGTGTTGAAAGACGTGATATGGATGCCGCCTGCAATTTATTGTATGAAACGAACCCAATCAGCAAAATTGGAAAAATGATTAATGGCGTAATCAGAAGAAGCGACTTTGATTTGAGAGTCATTTTTTCTTCATTACTTTGAATAACGCGTAAATATTTCTGCTCTCAATTTACTACTTTTTGCCGCATGTTGAGTAAGTATATCCGATTTATCCAGTATTTCCTGGTCTGGATAAACAATCTTATTACTTAAAATTTCGCTAGATACATATTCGAGAGCAGATTTATTTGGTGTTGCATAATACATATCCTCTGAGTTTCTTGCTGCCCGCATAGGTTCATTAATAAAATTAATAAACAACTCAGCCAAATCCTTTTTTTCCGAATTAGCTGACACAACAAGATAATCTACCCACAAATAACTTCCTTCTTCTGGCAACACATATTCAATATTTTTATTATGCTCGGCCACTTGCAGAGCATCACCATTGTAAACTGTTGCAGCAATGATTTTCCCTGAAACCATACTGGATTTTTCATTAAGCATGATGTATCCAAAACGTGAAACAAAGGGTTTTTGACTCATTAACAATGCTTCTGCTTCTTTCAACTCCTTCTCATCATTGCTATTTATTGAATAGCCCAGTGCTAACAGCGCCATACCGATGGATTCACGAGCCGCAGACACTACTAGAATCTTCCCATGTAGTTCTTCGCTAGGATTTAAAAACTGTTTCCAGCTTGTAATCGGTTGAGAAACCAAATCTTTACGATATGCAATGCCAAAGGTCCCCCAAAAATAAGGTACCGCATAACCATATGACCAATCGAACAAATCCATCCATCTTTGTTCAATATGCCTGGATGTGTTTTCAACAGTTCTCTCTGACAGTGGGGCTAACCATCCTTGCCTTCTATAGTCTATTAAACCGTTACCATTCACTAGAATCAGATCAAAACCCTGGCCTCTGGTTTCTAATAAAATTCGACTCCGTTCATCATCAGACTCGAAATAATGAAATTTAACGTTAATTCCATATTTTTCTTCAAATTCTTTGACGATATCCATAGAGATATATTCTGACCAGGTCAGAAACGAGATAGACGAGGTTTCTTCTGCAGCCAGATTTTGCAGACTAAATACGCTTGCAAAGAGGAATGAAATTAGAAATAGGGCTTTATAAGGAAAGGTATTATTAGAGCTTCTCATACACCAACATCATCGCCAAAATATCGTTGCTTTTCAATGCCTTAAAGAGCAAACTTGGGTAGTTTAAGATTCATTTTTCAATTGCCCTAAAGTAACCAGTATAGAAGAGATCTAGCAAACCGCTATATTTTTTAGAACTCGTAAAGATTGGCCAAACAGCCTGAGAGAGATGGATGCGACAACGGTATCGTCTTATTATCGATTTCGGCTCTGCTAATTATGCGAAGGCAAAGCTAGTCGACGTCTTCAATTGCACTGTAAATATTTTATCTTTTTTTGCTAATTAA
>JBCAUA010053566.1:0-11549 GCA_038406235.1 Peronia verruculata
ACCACAGACACTTTCACAATGAAGCTACAGACATCAAACTTGGTACGTTAAAAGATCAGCCCTTGCTGCTTATGGAACATTTACTGTCAGCTTTATTGGTCAATTAGTTTTGATTTGGTGGACACTAGAAATGGTGATAAAAAAAGAACAACAAAAATTCTTTTTCATTGGCCTTGCTCCATCATCACACAATGTAATCTAGATCTAGATCTAGCCACCATCAGTTACACATCATTCAACAGTTACACTATCACAATAACATATATGACATTGATGTCAGACAACCTGAAAATAACATTTTATAACCTTTATTTACTTTTACAACTTGATTCTAACAGGTAATAATGGAATTCTATCACATCTTTTGCACTTCTTCTTCTCGACATCGTTCAAGTACACTGAGTGCAAAGCTCCCACGAGATGCAGTAAATAGTTCACCAGGGTGATCGCTCTTTATGATAACGTGGATAATTCACCTTGCATCATGGTCTGGATGTTGTAAAAAAAATTGCTATGTAACCAACGAGTTATCTCATCCTTTGTCAGGAGCATCTGAAGGCGGAAAACGAGATATCTCATCCTTCATCTTTAGTGAGTTAATATTATCTGCTAACAGCAACACTTAATACATGAAGTTATCAAAAAAAATTTTTTTAAATCTTGTCAAAAGCTGTTGTGTTTCAAGGTAAAGATTTCCACATTAATATCACCAAAATAAAATTAAAAATCATCCAATATATCTTGCCTTTTATTTTCATTGGATCAATTCCAAAGATGACCCCTACCCACTATGATTTTGATTTTTTTTTTTTCATTAACAAATTTTCTGGAAGTTAAATAACCGCTGCGATGTGAAGCAAAGAGACAGGATTCAAACTGAATACCTTATAAATCCACTCCATCATTTTTAGATAATTATGCACACAGATGATCCATGAACTCAGATTACTATACTTTCCTATGGCAAACTTCTGATTTGTAAAAGGGTGGTAAAGTTCTGATTTCTGCTAAAAAGCCATCACTGCAGTAAAATGTTATGGTCTGTCTTAGGATCATTTTTCAAAAAACCGAAGAACTTAAGAAACAAGGCTAGTAAAAACTGGATTTGAAGAGGGACCGCAGTTCAAGGTAGATTGAGCCATTTTAATATAACAGAAGCAAAGTTTGATCAATTAACTTGACACTCTTCCTTACTAAAGAGCTACTTAACAAAGATTCATAAATAATGAAAATGCTGCAAACTGATTTTTACTAACCTCAACTGTTTCTAGTGCTTCTAACAAAGATCTCTTCTTTCCCATCTTTTGAACTGGTTTTACCGCACTGTACTGTTTACAAACAGAAGCATCATCTTCTGTAATGTTAAGAAGAAAAAAAAAAGATTAAAAAAGAAAAGAAAAAAAAAATGATATGTATGAATAAATGTTTTACAAATACGGTTCAACAGTTAAATGACCCTCAACAAGAGAGGGCCAAATAACACATTTCATTGTTTATTTTTTCTTTTGTATGATTATTTTTTTACAATGTAGAAACTCTATACATATAACATTTGCTTTATAATGATGATAACAGCGATAGCCAGACTTGGACCAAAATGCAGCTGGTGTCTTATGGCATTATTAAGCATGACAGTAGTTATCAGACAATGCTACTGAAAGAAAAATGTATCAACACAATTATGCATTAATTCAACAGAATCACAATGCCTGCCATAACTCATGAAGTGACTTGTGCTGAGAATAATTTTTTTTCTTGATATTTCATAAATGCTGAGAAAAACTTGTGCTATTATTACAACGCAAGGATGACACATCTTTCTAATCTTTGTACAAGGATCAATTTGGTTTTACATTTCACAGAAAATGAAGAGGGATCATCAGAATGACCTGTTGAATTCCTCAAACTGGGTATATGGCAGGCAACATCACAGGCCTTCTCATATTCTATAGATATATGGCCACGTCCTTGTGATCTGCGAGTGAAACTTGGCTCAAAGCAGGCACCACTGACAACAGCACTTTCCTCGGAACCACCTGTTCTAGGTCTTGATTGTTTCGGCAGGGATGTTGGGAACTGATACCAATAAAGAAAGATTGTGGTGAGTATGAGACATTAAATATTAACCCATAAATATGAATCTTTCAGCTAAAGACTAGGTGCAGAGACTTGATGTTACTAACAATGCCATTTTCTCCACAAAGAGGCAATAAAATTGTAAGCAAGTCAAAATAAAATTTATATGAGAAACTTCTACATTTATTTATCAAGTATATTCGTGTTCTGTTGAAAGGCATACTATGGAAAAGTGTCCACTAATTTGTTCAATAACTGAACAACTGATAGAGATGAAAAACAGTGTGCCGTATTCTTGTTGTCATCTTCCACTCAAACGTCAACCACCTGTAACCCCTATAAATGCTTAGGCACACTGACAAATATTACAAAACATGCAAATCTGGCATTCTGTGCTTTCTTACGACTCACTGTTTTCTCAGCTTCTTTGAAAAATCTGATTACATCTCGGACAGCCAGACCAAAGTTATCATAAACTTGAGCCTGACCTCGTACCCATAAAGGCAGCGCATTCTTGCTTTCATTAGAAGAAAATCTATGGAAAATATTGGAGACAGAAAACATATTAATACATTAACACCGAGTGCCTGAAGCATTCAAGTCATGATAATTGAACAAGTATGCTGATGGGTACATTATTCTTTTTTTTTTTTGATATCACCATAGATAAACAAGTATAACAATGGCGCAATATGAAATAGAATGAGTGCTGGATTTACACTGGGGTCATGTTTTTCATTTTCACATTCTATGGACAATCTTTTCTGAAGCCTGGATGGCATGCCATGATGCGAAATACAATATTATGTGACTTGAAAAGACCACTAGCAGTTATTTCTTCAAGAGTTTCTGGATTTGAATTACTTTATTCCATAAAACAAAACGTGTTTTCTAGTGACGTGATGGTATTTTCACTTGTTTTAAAATTGTGGCTGTGAGCACAAATGACAACAAATCGTAAAATAATCAGAAAGAAATAGCAGATTCAGATGGAATAACATAAAACTGTACAATATTCATATTTAAAATCTGAGGCAATAAAATGTACAATATTCATATATCCAAAATATGAGATGATATATTTTGAGATCACCTTGTATCACAAAGAACAATTGCACCAAAATCTTTGTTGTGTCGGATCACACGACCAATGGCTTGATTGACAGCACGAGTAGCCTGCTGGCGGTACCACGTATTGGCATCCAGTCCCTGGTGTCACAAAACATGAGCACAAAGATATCCAATTTATATATTTTTCTGATAATTTTGTATGCAATACTGACATGTCATGACCAGATTAGTGAAATCATAAAAGTTTCCACTTGTGACTTAAAAGTAGTATGATAAATACAAATGAGAAAACAGCACCAGGACATGCTATATATGTCACACACGCAGGTCAAATGAGTCGGATGTCAAAAGGTGCCTTATAGAAAACATGGTATCAGATATCGCACTTAAATGTGAGCATCTCAGCACAGGAAAGTCATAGCTCAAATTCCTTCATAACATAACAAAGTGCATTCTTTTCCCTTTCCAGTATTACTTGTAACACTAACCCGCCTATATCTGACATCTGGCTCATTTGGCCTGGTCGCACGACATATATATATTTGTCTTCCCACCTTGCTGACGATCTAATTTGGGTTTGAAAAATTGATGCTTTCAATATTTTCCTGCACATCACTGAAAATTATTGTCTTATATTTTCTACTAAGAATGAAGTCAAATTTTTGATGATTTTAACATTAGATAAATGAAGGTATTTTTCATCTTCAACAAGGCTAAAAGAGACATCATGCACAGAAATGTGGGAAAGGTCATATTTTAATTGGGCAGAACAAGATTAGTTCTCCTTTCACCATTTCATCAACACTTAACTTAGTTTCTTCATATAAAAAAAAAAAGTCTTTATTTTGTCTCGAACCCATCATTATCTTTCCTGTTGAATTCTTCATGTTTATGAAAATGGAAGCATGTCAGACGATTAGTTAAAGTGAGTTGGATCTCAAAGTGGGCCTTTGTTGAATAAGTGACCTTTACTGATCATGGAATTACAGAAGTCTAATTCTAAACATGAATAACTCAACATTAAAGACAGACAGCCTTATAGTTTTTTTCTAACAATATAAAATATAATCTTCACCCTGTCCACTGACACCAACAATTGTATTATATGAGAAATCTGACAAATTTCAACTCGTCATTGATACGTTTACCTTGAACTTGTCCCTGTTTTCCCTAAGGAAGTCCATCTTCAGTCTCACTCGAGGATCAAATTTGGGTGGAAAAGGCAAGCCTGTGATCATCACTGCTCTTCCATTTGTGTCAGCAAAGTCCAAGCCCTCACTCACCTTCATAACATAATAAAATAAGTTTCAGAATCCATTTTTCACAACAGCTGATGTGGACTGTTTAATTCATTTAGTATTTCTAAATATTTAGTACTAGTCTTCTAAAGTATTCAGTAAAAAGTTTAATAATCTAAAAACTTTTCAAAATTTTAGTTTACACAAATTTTGAAGCACAGTAAGGCAAATAACCTGAAAATTGTTTGAAATTGTTACAATGTACATGAAGCATCATCAAAATACATATCCTTTTGAGTCAGCTCAAAATCTGTTACACATTTTCCAAGAATGATTCCCATACAGTTTCAGGTATCTTCTCATCATGACAAAAATATTGACGTGAAAAAAAAAGTATTCTACATTATATTCAATCCACACATAGGTCTATTCAGACGCACTTTTGTGTTTCATTCCTTGTATGGCAAATATAATAACCAAAAACAAGTGGAACAAAATGACCTGTACCTATAGGTCATCAGCTGAAATAACAAAAAGAAACATTAGGAGGCTAAAATTTGAAACAACAGGGAAAACACCTGCGCTCAGAAAAGTTATGAACTGATATTTTTCAATACAGTTTTCGCTCACCTTGCCTCTACAAACAGCCATAAATATGGCTCCATTCAAACTTGGGTCTGTAACCTTGGAGTAAAAGTCATCCATGGCCTGTAAACAAATTGTGAATCAAATTTAAATCATGTTCTCAATTACAGTGTCAAAAATAGGCCTATCTAAATCTATCCATAGCTAAGCAGAATGAAATACACTCTGCTAATCATAAAAGACAAAGGAAGATCATAGTGAACAAAATGTATGCTCAATAATAGCATATAAATAATATACAAAAATTAAGTTCATGCATAAAAGCTTAATCTATCATCCATTTATTTAAAATATAAAATTCGGCACACACTGGGAATTTGTAAGGATATACATATCAATAGATCATTGGTTCCAATTAAAATGATGATGACTGACTTACCTCATTAAACAAAGTTTTCCCTTTCGGCTCAACAATCACTTGCTTGTACTGTGAAATCACATTCCACTGATTGGTTGCCTAACAGATATGATAGCATAAAGACTGTAAGATTTTATACTTTATTATATTTTATACATTATGATGATTTTAATGTAATGTCTGAATTTGTGTCCTTCATAATTACAGAGTTAGTCTTTCAAAGTAGAACTCTAAACATACACAATATTATTAGGTGTGAGCAGTTTATGATTTATTAAGAATAAAAAACACAAAAGAATAGAGCTTAGCTACAGTTCTTGAACTGCATCAATTCAGTTTTACTAGATGACTGATTTGGACATCAACAGGGGTTTCATTGACAAAATCAGATTTTACTGACTGGGAGGTCACAGGATGATCTTTGCACATGAATGTCTTCTCACTGGAATGTCAAGGCTAGACAATTTTTATCATCAAAGTAATTTAGTCATTTCCCTTTCTACTGATACCATATATCCATATGTCTTTCATAAGGGAAATGACATTTTCTTCTGAACTACGCTTTAGGTTGTCACTTTTATCATAACAAATCCTTTGTATTTCATCTATAAAGGCTGCCTTCATAGAGGCATACTTGAAGTTACATGAATACATTTAAAGTGTTAAGGGGCGGTGCGGGTCCTGAGAGTGATTTTTCAAGGTTCAAATTCAGATTCAGCATATCCAAATTAGAGGACAAGTGTGGAAAAAAAAAAAAATTGTTTTGTATCCGGTTGCCATGACAGCGCCGCCATATTGGATTTTGTGTTTTCAAAATTGGCTATTTTCAAAAGCCTAAGGCTTCTAGAGTATTAAATGGAATTGTGTGAAATTTTGCACATGAATAATATGATCATATCTTAAGGATAAAATGCATTTGTTTTTTTGTTTCTGTGTCATAGAATATTTTTTATAAATTTTTTAAATATGCATATGGACGGATGTAAATTTTTCACAATTTTCCAGAAAATATCCAATTTTCCTTCAAAAACGGAAAAGAAATTGAGAAAAACCTATGCATTTATCAAAACACATGCTACGGTGAATTTATATTCCAACTTTGAAGGCAACTGGTTGAGAAATAAAAAAGCTTTAGGGAAAAAAGTGAAGAAATCATACATATTTGGAAAATCGCCATTGAATTTTCCTAATCTCTCTATACAGTCACTTAGTGGGGTGGCGTTGGTGCCGTTTTGGGGCACATAAGCATATGTTTCTGGCCCTATTAGTTATTTTTCTGGTATGAGAAGAGTTCAAGTGTGTAAAAAAAAGAAAACCCCATTTTTTATATTTTAGTCCCAAAACCTTATTTTCAGGACCCGTACCCCACCCCCAAACAAGAAGACAACATCTTTCGCTGAGCTGAGGCTATTCACACACTTTTCATGGCTGTGAACACTGCTCTTATAATGCTGTCAAAGTATGCAATCCATCTGTCTCTAACTGCTCCATGGTATTTTCCCACCAAACTGATGCAGCTTCACAATGACCGGAGGACTATCCAGAAACTATCTGAGCAAGACCAATCACTCTCTGATGGCCATGCATTTTAGACAAAACCTATGCATGAAAAATTTGACATCAGTTCTAATTTCAGCCAGTCATGTGATACTCACCAAGTAGGAATTCTGATTTTACTTGTAAGCCTGTTACTTGTACATAAAGGCAACTCTTCCACCAGCAGTGCAAATTAAATGAAACATATTAAGGCAAAAACTGACACAACGCATATAATCTTCCAGTTTTCTTACCTTCCACTTGTCAACACAGCTCTCCATCACTGGATACGATGGGAAAAATATAAGCAAACCATTTGGAACAATGCGGGCAAAGTTCACTGAAAATATGAAAAGCACATTTTTTTGGTTTAAATAAAGGAAAATATAGATCAAAGGGAAAAAATGCAAAACAATATAAATATTATCCTTAGCTGTTACTGCCTCTGTCAGATATGACAAAAGTGTCTGCATTTGGAAAACATGACCGCCAAAGTCAAACAGAAATATCATAAAAATTTGAAATAACAGAAATCTCAGATGTTTGTATTTGTGCTGAATTCAGTTACAGAAGTGATTCCCAAAGTGAAATTGTTATTGTAAAACAGACAACTACACTAAATATATTGATAGTGAGATAACTATTTGTCTAAAAGCAGCAGAAAATCATAAGGGCACATTTTACCTATTGTATTTCCTAGAGACTTCTGATACGACTCATTTGACCTGAAAGAAAGACAATAATAATTCATCTTAATTTCACCATCTGCCTCTCTTGAAGGGAAGATTGGCAGCAAACATTTGGCACATTAAAGTCCTTGGAATAGAATGTGCCTGCTAAGGAGGATGCTTTGAGGTAGAGCTTCAAATGGAGTCCTGTCATATGCAGAGGCAATAAAGTACATTGTGCTATCAGGAAAAAGAGCAATGATTTAAAATTTTTTTTAACCAAAACTTTGAACACTTTTGCACTGTCTTCACTGTGTTTACAGCGGCCATCTCAATATGTCTTTCTGTGTTTTTCTCTGCTACTGTCGCCATTATTATTATTTATTTTGTGAGAAATCTGGGACTTCAGGCATTTTTCCAGATGGCCGGGATTTTCCTTAAAATCCATGAGAATCCCTGATACAAGTTCAGTGTTCAGACTATACTATGAGACTTATACAATGTTCTGTAAAAGGACAAAGGATTCCACAAGACGTCAAGTTTACACACCAACTAGCCAACAATGACTTCTTGTAAATTAACAGTCAAAGTATCTGGCAGATCTTAAATAAAACTCACACATAAAGATTTAAGAATATTTAAGACCTAAGTATGAAGATGGCAATTTCTGTTCAAAGTCTTAATTATGTTTTTGAAATAGTTGTGTCTGTTTCAAAATGTTTTTCTATGACATTACCTGTTCTTGTATTCAGAATTCAAGACAGTTCCATCAGGTCCTTTGCACAAAGTTCCCAGCCACACCTGGCTCTTTTCTATCACATGGGGATTCTCCAGCCGCACTGGAAAAGGGCTATAAATAAAAAACCATTACCAAATGAAGTGTCCCTAATTGCTGTTACTGGATCCTTTGAAACTGTGTAGCACACACTTTATATTTGAATCTATTTCATGACTTAAAGATACAGAAATTTTCCAACGTATAGTTACTTCATGTGTCTCTTCATTTTATACAAATGACTTCAATTTAAGACTGCTTGTCCACTGGCAACTACCTTATACACTAAAAGAAACAACAATCTATAGAACTCAATATGAAAGAGATCTAATAAAGTTACAGTGCTTGCCAAAGTTTTGAACCCTTTAGTGCTTCAATGTGGCAGCTTCATCCAGTGCTTCCTAATAATCACTGCAATTCTGGATGTACTATTATTTCCTAAGGGAGGATACTTTTTTTTTTTTTTTTTGTACTCAAAAGTATCCATGTTGATGGTAACATGTTAAAGATATGTCCAAAGTGGCAAACACTATAGTTTGCCCAGCTAGGTAAAATGAGTCTTTGATGTAAAATTTTTCATTATTGGATGTCATTGGAAAGACAAATGAATGTACTCTGCTTTGGTAAGAAAACAACTCTTTTGTATTCCCCTTCAAAGTTAACCTCTCTGTGTTCCCACAGTCATTCAAATCTGATTTTTCCCAATGAAGCTGTCACCCCTTTTCATCTGGTTGTGCAACATAACATCTCACATGAGTTATTTTATCTTAGAAACATCAAGTATTAAACAATTATGTTTGCTATTATTGTATATTTCAATGCTTCTATGCTTACATTTGCATCTCCATGGTGAAAGAGTCCAGAGGTGACAGAGTCCCACTAGTTAAGATGATGACTTTCACACCATGTGCCAACAGATCCTTCATTGTGTGGCCTGGGCTGAAGCACCAATAGCTCAAAATTCTTTCTGAGGGCATAACCATTGGGAACAGAATCCAGAAAGAAAAAAATTGATGAAAGTTCCCAAAATTTACTCTTCAAATAAATAAAAATGAAGAAATACTGAAAACGAGCAAAAAAATATAAAATTTGACAAAAGAAACAGAAATTATAAGGACCGAAAAGCATTAAAAGGTAACTTAGGAATAAGAATAACATCACCTAAAAATCATGCATTTAGACCAAAAAAAAAATAATAATAAAAACACCGAATAAGAAATATCTGAAATACTGAAAATTTTCAAGACCTCAAAGTCTGCAGAATGATTCTGGCATCCAAGATTGTCCGCCTTATGAAAAAAAAAAGTTCTTTCTCATGCTCTAATTCTGCCCATTTAACAAAATCATGGAAAAATATTTTCTTCTCAAATGATTTCTTTGCATTTGTTTGTTTATGTTTTTTTTTTAAAGTACTATTCTTTATGATATACCTAAAGGGGGATACCTTTTTTGTCCGGGTTAGCAGTTGTAGACCAAGAATCTATTTTCTTCTTGAACTGACTCGTCTGGTCTTTTTTCTGAATATGGACCTACCAGAATAAAGATATTCTTCAATTACCCATGGAAAGCAGGAAAATAAAAAGGTAAGCAAACTGTCTGACTACAACATCTGAGCATTCAATTCTTTGCTTGCCAGACTCTAAGAGCTATCCATAAATTTTGCAGAGATCTGAGAACAGATCTCTGCAAAAATCTTCAGTTTTCTGCCTTTCAATGTCAACTTTTAAATATCTCCCATGGTAAGCATTTGTCAGGAATACCTGAGTACATAAGACACTAAGACAAATAAACAAATTCTAGACCTTTTATGCTAAGAAAACTCTGCAAGGTTTCACCAGAATCTATGAGCATGTGTCAAAAGCGGTATCGTCATCATAATCATAAATCAAGATCTAGATCATGAACAGCTGCCCTCATACATTAATCTTTCCAAGACCCTGGGCAGATTATTTGTACTTATCAACATTTTGATGCGTTGATTTTTTATCAACAACTCTCATGCAACCAATCAACTGCATGTTGCCCGCCAGGTGTGAGGAGCTAAGCACGACAAACTTCCATCTTGGTCTTCAAACAGCAAGCAACACAGTCCTCATCCGAAGCAGGCACAAAATTCTATCCTGCTTCTAGTTTCACTGGTGTCATTTGGGACCTGTATTGCATTAAAAATTACCATGGGACCAAGATCGGTTTGTGGATTCAGCAAAAGTTAGCAGTTGATCAGTCAAAAATACAAAAGTCAGTGACAACCAGAAAGTCAGATTTCTGACTAAAGTCAGAAGTTTAACACCCTTCAGCTTTAACTGCCCTTATAGCTTTGATTGAAGGATGTTATGGAAATGCAGAAGTATTTTTTTTTTTTTTGCTGTACTGAAAAACTGCCAAAATGTTGCTTAGAGCAGTTACCCATAAAAATTAAACTTTTCCAGAAAAAAATTTATTATTGTGGACCAATATGGCCTATTTCATCTCAGGTTGTCTCATGTCTTCTTATCTTACTATATCAATTTTGTTATACCTGCAGCCTCAGCACATAAGACTTCCAAAAAAGTAAGCTGCATAATTGGTACCATCACCTATTTTCTGCACAAATACTGAGGATTCTTACCTTAAAGTGCTGAGACAGAAGCCTCTGATGTGTGGACAATGCAAGGGCCTCTCGTGGTTCCTGACTAAATACAATCTGGAGGAAAACAAGAATAAGGAAATTTCTTTGGTCTGACGATGTTATTGATCCAACGATCCCCGGATTCTCACCTTTAATCCAATGCCATGTTGTAGAAGATACAGGTATGTTTCAGTGGTTGGAGTTTAGCATGTAATAGTTCTTGGAGGCAGAAAGGTAGCTGTGGGGTCACTAAGGGGTGCATGGTGAAAAAGGTGGCAATCCAGTTTCATACGGGTTGGTGGGTGATATACATAAACACAAAGGTATCGTAATTACTGCTTGCTTTTTTTATATCCATACTGACAATCTGGGGAAATGTTCCTTTTCATTCTGTCTTTTCATGACTTCCCAATTTCTTCTGTAACTCATTATCTAATAGTTTATATTTGGCTATGCAAAAACCTGGAAATCCCAGGCAGAGTGTTTGTGGCCCTTTGTTAAGGGGATCTACCACCTTAAAATCTAAATTTCAGAAAATAAACCCAATGCACAGTTTTTTGACTCAATAATATTA
>JBCAUA010053577.1:0-11549 GCA_038406235.1 Peronia verruculata
TTATAGTAGCAGCTCAGGCCGAAGCCCTAATGCTGCTCGTATGCCTTCACACACCAACCTCTACAGGCAAACCCCGAAGGGCTACCTGCAGGGTCAGTGAAGCAACTCTTGATAATGCTAGTAGTAGTACATTGTGCATGTATTGTGATTTCTGCACTCTCTGATTCCTAAAAACATAGTCTTTACTAGCACTGTCTTTCTTCAGTATCTTAAATGTCATAATTTTGAACAACAGTTAAGTCCACTCAAAGTGATATTAGATTACATGTATTTCAATTTCTAATACAGTAGTCTCGGCCTAAGAACCCAGTCATTGGGAGACAAAAAAAACGGGCTCTCAGGCAGACGGGTTCTTAGGCGAATTGAAAAGTAACACAACCTGTCTGACCTCAGATTGTCTTTATTACCATGATCAGTTGATCGTTACCGGTAGTTAAAGATTTATCTATGTGAATAAGTACAGCCTTCTTCACTGTGTGTATGTTATAATTAGATGTAGCAATTCCTGATCTTTTTAGCTTATAGTTACATCAGTATTGCCTAGCTCTTAAATGCTGTGTGAGTTTTCACATAACAGTATCATAGTTGAAAACATGACATTGCTATGCTACCCCGCGGATACTCGCAGGAGTAACTCAAGTGTTTACAGACCGACTGAAGTAGCAAAACAGTTGACCAGGAGGCAAAACTTACACCTCCTTGTCCATAACGCCATTCACAAGTGCTGTCCGATGTGTTGTCAAAGAAAGAAATGGGTTATGGGTTAGTCAACAACGTGGCCTGATTACGCAGTCATACATCAACCATCACTCTTTGTCTACTCGTTCCCTCCATCCCCATTCCCATTTTACTGCACATCTAGCACCCTAGGTTTCTCAAGTGGACAATATGATGTAGAATTATTCCTTAAGTACTCGGGTATCTTGGTCCAACACCGGGCTCTTAGATGGAATTTTTTATTTGGGAGGGCCCAGAGTGGGTTCTTAGAGGGGTAAATTAAAAAGTAAAGTAAAGTACCATCCCTAGACCCCCAAGAGGGAAAACTGCCTTGGCCATTTCAGACCGCATCGCCGCAGTGCAGCGCCACTGTACTTCCCTCGATAAACATCAGGTACCCGTTTTACAGATGGGTGGGCTGAGGAAAATTGTGTGTTAAGTATCTTTCTTGAGGATACAACATGCAACCATTGCGATTCGAACCACCGACCTCTGCTTCCAAAAGCCAAGCACAAATCACTGAGCTAACACGCCACATTAAAGAGGAAAAGTTCTCTTTCGCAACAAAGGCGGGTTCTTAGGCAGACCAGGCTCTTAGGCAGACCAGGCTCTTAGGTGGAGACCACTGTAATTTGAAAAACAAAAAAAAAAAAACAAAAAAAAATTTTTTTTCTCTCTTTGCCCCCATTTACTTTGCTTAATAGGAAGCCCTTTATCATGAATTTTCTTTCCTTGAACCAGCCAACACCACCACCACTAAAGGTAAAATCAGCTGTTGTCCTCAAAAGCGGTTTCTAACCAATATGAATGGTTTGAAACAAAGGAGAAAATGCCACAGATCGAGCGAGAGAGATTAGACAATAGATTTACGTGTATTGAGGGTGCCCCAGGTGAGTATAAGTAGGGCTTGTGTGTGTGGTTACAGAGCCTACAGTACAGATGTATGCAGTAACATGTACCATTACAAGGTATACAGACAGTAGGGTATTGTGCCAGTGTTACAGTCACTGTGGCCTAATATCCTGATATGGCAGAGCCACCAGTGGCAAGCTGCAAGGGACTGAAGACCAACAACGAATAACCTTACAATCATGAAGATCAACAACGAATACAGTTACAATAACTGTCCTCTTTCTAGCCCCTGATGGCACAGGCCAGATTCTTCCCCATGCTCCTTCATTTGCTTGAGGTTGACTCGCTTTACAGACACCCTCGCAGACTACATGATGGCTTTCTCCAACCCTTTTCAGAGCTAAAATTTTATCAATAGCCCTTTTTCAGGGCTATAACTTCATTTACAGCCCTTTTTAGGGCTGAAACCTACTTAACAGTTCTTTTCAGTGCTAGTAGTCTTTTCCAAGACTGAATGCCCTTCAACCTCAATGGTTCTCAACATGCTCTTTCAATACAGATATTTTTGGGACTAACAATCCCAATCCCATTAAATGAGTGGACTTGAAGTTAAGAGAAAGGGGAAATTCCTATAATGCAAGTTCGTTATATAGGGAAACAACCCTGCAATAAAATATTGCCTCAATAGTCATTTGGTAATTGCCTCCCTTTTTGACATTGGAAGTCCATGTTTTCCTGAACCCATAATTAGGATGGTCCTTGCAAATTTGAGTTAAGCAGACTTGAGATTAGATATATTCATCGGAGGGTTTAATTGTCAATGAAGTCTAACCATTTACTAACCGAGAAATTATAATTTATAGCACTTGGAAATTTGGTTAGTCTGATGAAATGATAGCAAAGCATATAATCAAGATATTTAATAAACAACTAGATCGGTAGAAAGTCCTGCAACTTAAAGTGTATGGCAAAGCGTGCGCACGTCGATGTTGATATTTTGGTTGATTAAACTGAATGTTACTTAAGGAAAATGTGTTTTGAACGTGTCGCACAATTCAGATCAAGCACCCTCGCGAATTTGTTATTCAATTATTATCGCATTTTTAAAATAATGTAAAAAGTAATAAGCTTTTCGCAGGTTTGTGCACACAGAAACCCAGATCCCTATTGTGTGCCAAATTTCAGATGGATCTGTTTCTTCAGCAGTTTTTGAGTCCATAAGCTTATTGTAGGTTTTCTTGCAATTTTACATGTATAATATAGATTTGAGCTTGTCTGTTATATCTAAATTTTGGAGAACATGAGCAATCCAATATTTAATAACATGTACATGTACTGGAATGTCCAGTATGTGCAATATAAGTAAATCTCTGACTACTAGTGGTTAATTCAGGTATGATGGCTTCTAATGGAAAGCCTTGTGTGGTATGGTATTAGGATACAAGTATAGCCCAAAAAAATGTTTTTGTCATTATTATGTGGGTCTTACTAATATGTTTGTGTACATAAGAATAATGATATTTGTTCACATATATGCGCATATTTTCCCTGGAGGATCTCATCTCTGTAATGTTTGAGCCATGTTAGTGGATGCATATCTATGTGATATATGTATTTTCATAATTAAACATTATCATTATAGAACCATGGAAATCATGTGAAAATTTAACCTGATGGAGGTGCACATACTAAAATCATTTATCAAGAGGATGTTATATGAGATCTATATCAGTTATTATGACAGTAAACTGATGTCACTAAACAGTTGGCTGCACGCATAGCATATATGTGTACACAGTTAAGAACTGCAATGACACTTTTTGGTGGAGGGTGATAATTTGAATGATATTTTGAACAAGCTTACCTCATACATACACAACAGTTTTAGGATATTCCTAAATAAATGTAAATATAAATAAATGTGTAAATAAACAATGAACAAAGATCCTGCCCATCTTGTAATTTTTTATTCTAGTCTTATACTTCTATGTTGCATATACTGGTATCATAGACTGGTGGTAAAATATTCAATCATACATTACACAGAATGAATTAAATGTAATTCCATAACTTGAGACAATTTTCTGCTCTGTATATATCAAAAAATACCAGTAGCTTAGTGAGTTTCTTATCACAATAATATAAAAATACACTGAAGGAAGGACTCTTTTCTAACAAAATCTATGAACTTCAGGCTGTTTTTAAAATTCTAAATATCCCTCTAGAGGCAAAGGATGAAATAAGTGATGAAGTACATATTCATAGCTAGGAAGTTTCATTTTATCTCCTTGCTCTTCTTTTCCACATGTCATATTTTTGGGAAAATTTTTCATCACAATTTCTTTTTTTATGTTTGTTGGGCTTCAGAATGAAATGTGAGTTTAAAGAATTTGAACTGACGATCCATACAAATGAAGAAAAATAAAACTGCCATATCACAGTTCCATTACAAATTAGCAGATCCAAGATTGTGCATTTTCTTTCACTTTCCCCGCATTCCATACATAATTTCATTGACATATCACTTTAACTTTCTCACATTTGTCTCAAGCTTAAAGTCCTTTTTTTTTCTCAGAGAACAGAGACATGGGAATGACACAAGATATTCACATATCTGAGACTGTGACAGAGGGTCTTGATCCTGTGTCAGTTGTTTACAATTATAAAATTTCTTATCTTTGTATCTTGCCTCGTGCATATTTGCAATTTGAAAAAGATAAAAATAAAAAAAAAACCTCCTATAAGGGAAAGAAAAGCAAATATCAATATAAAAAGCATTGAATGTGATGATATAAACAACAGGCAAAGAGTCATGACCTTCTGTCACACTCATTTATATCAATTTGGGCTTTTTATCAAAACTACCAGTTCTGATTAGAAAAGAACATCAAATATCAATATTAAAAGATCATCAAATCACATGTCTTCCTCTTCATCAATCAGATTCTTTCATTTTTTTCTTTCTGATTGCATTTCCACAGCCTTCTCATACCACACTTTAAAAACAAAAGTTTATCTTACTTATAACTTGTATTCATCATTTCACAACAGCATCAACTAGAACTTATTTCTTAAGACTCACACTTGCCCAAAAACTTGCTATGCCACAAATGAGTGTGATGCATAAAACAGTGAGTGGTTCAAAAGCCTAGACATCATTCTTTCTTCAGCAGTTAAGCCTGCCTACAACTTCTGAATATCAGACAATCCAGGTAACCACAAGTTATCAATGAGAAAGCACATAGACGCAATGCAATATGAAATTTTTGCATCATGCCTATTTAAGCTGAACAAGGAATGACTATTTATAGACAATATAATAAATAAAACCTTTCATACATATCAACAATTCACAAGAATTAAATGCAAGGCAATAAAACATATTCGCACTATACCAGTCAGAGGAAAGCCCATCTTCTTTCAACACAACCATCATCTGTCATATTCAACCAGCCACTATCAAGTCATATCATTACATATGTACAAAGTTCATATCCCTAAAAGAATCCACAGTTAAAGTTTTCATTAACTTTCTTGAGATGGGGTTGAAGATCCTGTTACATCTGAAATCTTAGAGGAACTATCTATTTTCTTTAGACCGAGGACTTCAGCAGGAGAACCACTGGTTATGGCCAGATTTGAATGGTAAATTTTGTCTATAAAGGCATTCTCCTCGTCTCTTTTGCTTACTTCGGTGATGGGTGTCCATGACTGGTCGTACTCCAAGCGATAGGCCCCTAGAAATTCATGTGGGCAGGAGGCTCCCCATTCCTGGTAATGTAAACAAATCAGGATTGTGGCTCTGATCATCAGTAACTTCTTCGACCTGAACATCTAGTTCTAAAAATTATTAAACCTCTGAACCATGACAGTTCTACTCATGAATACCCGTATTCCCAAGATTTGCTGTATCACCACTATCACATGTTCCTTAAAAGTCCAGAAAAACAAAATCAAAATTATTTTTCTTATTCTCTATGGCAAGCGACTTCTACAAATCTGTCAACAGAGAAATGGATGAAAAAATTATTTCAATTTTCAACATGACTTTAATGATTTTTCAAAGATTCCCTACATCTCCTCCTCCCTCCCACCACATTGCCTAAGCCAAAATTTTCATTATTACAAAAGTCCACAAAAATATTTATCATCCTACCTCTGGGGAGAGTATGCTTAGGTAGCTCTGTCCTGATTCTCTCTCATATAAGTAGTACATAGTGCCTGGTTTCTTCACCAGGTTACACGCTGCATGGTGCAAGGATGCATCTCGCTTGGCATCCTCTAAGACCTGGTAAACAAAAAATGTAGGATTTAAATACAAAATTAATGAGACTAATGAACAATGTCTAACAAAAAAAAAAAAAAAAAAAGAGAGAGAGACAGGAGCAGCAAAAAATTCATCTTGTTTAGTAAGCCTTGCTGCTATAAACATTCCTTTCCAGGAAATCATTTTCCTCTCCTTAATTCCATGTTTCAATGTCATATTCATGTTGCACACAATTTTATGAGAGTCAATGTCAGAATTATATTGCTACCCACATAAAGTTTATAATATTTAATACACGCTCATGCAGCAATCTTATTCTTTCCCTTCTTCCAATAGCATATAGATGTTTTAAATACACAGCTAATTATTCTATTGGTACTTCTGAACACAGTAAGAGCTGGAGATGAAATCTGATAGCACACAGTGGTGGAATAAATGCAGCAATGTGGAATGGATGAAGACGATCAGTCACCACAAATTTAGAAGGCTCCACAACAAAGGGCTTGAATGCAAAAAAATGTTCTCACCTTCCTTGCTTGCTCTTGAAGAAACCGTATCTGCTCTGCTATAACTGTCAACTTGCTGCCTGCATTTGCCTTTGTAAACTCATCTGCCTGTGGATGACAAAGAAAAGATCATTTTGTGAAACAAGCTTGGAGAAAATTTTATACTCTATAAATGCTTTAATTTTAATGTACATTTACACACAAAGAAACAAAACACAAAATTATCATTAGCAGCAATCAGCAAAATATCAAGGCTGCAAAATGATACATAAAAAAAAAAAAAAAAGAATAATGTAAAAGGAAAGGTGATTCACTTCCTACATATATCATTCATTAATTTCTTAAAGTAGACCTAAATATGTATGAGCATGTGTTTAGCTAGTACAAAATGTTCAGATGGAAAATTTTTTGAATCTACACTGATGATCTGAAGAACACAAAAAATAATAGATAAAGTTATTACATCATAATTTGCCCCAGATCTGTTTACATTATCAGCTGGCCCTAAACTTTTCCACCAGATGGGCTACCTTACTTTTTAATCTGTTTATTCTGGATTCATCTGGAATTCACTTTTCATATATGTAATTTCTGTCCTCCATTCAAGTTAAGTCGGACAAATTGCATACAAAAATATTTCTCCTCAAATCACATTAAAGTAATTGACATAGAAAACCATACATTCTAACAGGATACCTAATAAGGCATACAACTACTGTCATCACTTCATTGTACTTCACATCTGACAGTGTATTTAGCAAAAAAATTCATCTTTTCTTCTTAAGACAAACAATATTCTGATCCAATTTTAATTCCGCACTAGACAATGGATCCATGAACTGAATTTCCTGGTTTCCCTCTAGTGATTCCCTAGATAAGTATATCACAAATATATATGAAATTACATTTTGTGGCACTAAAAATCTAGATCTAGAAGTTTAGATATGATAAATTGTTGAGAAATCCTAATGATTAATTAACCCTCACTGCCACATGTTCCAACACAACTTATTGTCCACCCTGGGGTGACCCATCACCCCGACCTTTTAAAGAGGTAAAATCCCTATCTTGCAAGCAGCAAACACTGTGCTGAGTCTTGTCCAGCCATACACAAAAACTGGCAGAAATGTTACTTTCCACAATTACTTCACCGACCTCCAGCTTGCCAATGATCTTCTAAAGCTTGGCCTGACCTGCATTGGCACCTTTCGGCAGAACAAACGCTTATCCCCCCACCCTCCGATTGTGCACCTTCCAAGAAGGGTACAAGTTAAAAAAAAGCCTGAACTGCACAGTTCTAAGTTCAGACACCAAAAGAATGCCACAATTGTCTATTACCAGTCAAAACCAAACAAAGCTGTAACTTTACCGAGCACTATGCATAGCAAACAAGAAGTTGATGAGACTGAATAAAAGAAACCTCTCATTGTCAAAAAGTACAACAGTACAAAGGGCGGGGTTGACTCAATGTACCAGATGACACATCGCTACACTTGTAAGCGAAAGACCCAATGATGGCCACTGGTCTATTTTTTCAATATGTTGGATGTCTCGACTATTGCCGCCAGAAGAGTCTTCAAGCACGAGTTTCCTGACCACAATCTCTCTAGACCTGATGACAGAGGGGACTTCAGCAGACAAGTAAGTGGTGATTTGGCTGCCAACCACATCCGCTAGTGCCTGGAGAAGCCCAATCTGTTGCAGCTTCAGAGAGCTGTTATCCGAAACATCCTTTATCCCACCGATGAAAACAAAGCCCCCAAACTGCACTCCTGAGACACCAACTCCTAAGAAAAGAAAAGTTGAGAAAACTGTGGAAAAACAAAAAAGCAACAAATTTGATGTGCCATCTGCCCACGGGTCAAAGATAGAAAAACTGACCAAATGCAGCAAATGACAACGTTTCATTTGTGCAGAACACAAAGATTTTGTTTGTCCTGACTGCTAAAACTTGCTGTTTGTCAATCCTCTGCTTTTGGTATTCATCAATAAAGTTAGTAATAATCATGCTTTGATTACTCATTCATGTTGGTCCATTGTTTGCATGTATTTAGTGCGAAAAATCATATGGGGTGATGGGTCACTCCACGTTGCTTTAGGTAGGTCTGAACTTTGACACTCCCCCTAAGACAATCTTTTAGGTAAAATGTTTCGATAATCACTCTTTACCATCCTCTTAGCTTTGTTGAAACATATCTAGAAGCCTGAAAAAAAAAATGATCAATTCGAGTCACATAACACACTAGTGTTATGTTATTTTTTTTACCACGGTTGTGGACAGCTGAGATAACCACCACTACAGGAGTTTGAAAAGCTTATAAAAACCATAACCATCAATTAGTTTGCGAGAAATTTAAACAAATATACATGTCTGGGGTGATGGGTCACCCCAAGTGGCAGTGAGGATTAAACCAATGAATAGTCGCCTTTGGTTCACTGATAACAAGCAAGGTCTAATATTTCCTGTCCGCGGTGGGAACTAGCAACATTCATTACCAGGCAGACGTCTAGCCTTTCGACCTCGGTACCTTCTTAATGTCTTCATCCACTTTCATGGCGTTCTTCTACAACAGAAAGAGCAATATTTCTATTTATCGTTGAAGCCGTCGCCCTTCCCCCCTCTTTGTCTCTCTCTCTCTCTCTCTCTCTCTCTCACACACACACAGACACACACAGACAGACAGACAGACAGACACACACAGACAGACACACACACAAACACACACACACACACACACACACACACACTGCCTCTCTCTCTTTCTCTATTTCGTTTCGTCTTCTCCGGCTGCCACCCTTTGTTGACTGCCAGTCATTAACATCACCCTGGTCTCTCTAGAACGTTCCTGCAGGCACTGTGCAGTTACTGTGCAGAGAGAGAGAGAGAGAGAGAGAGAGAAAGAGAGAGAGAGACAGCAGGGCAAACAACCCAAGAGGTGGGAATATGACATCTGAGAGTGGACGCAGTCTTGAAACTCAGTGACATCCTGAGACTGGCTGAAAGCCTTGAGAAGTTGAAGGGAGTAGTTGGTTAAGGGATCGTCAATGACACCACAACGTCGACAAGATCCGGGGCGACAGCAACTTAACACCGTGGCCTTCTGATATCTCGTATAGCTATCCAGACAAAAATTTATCTCTGATATCTGACGGACATACTAAACACGGGAAAAGATGGAAGAACTGAATTAGAGAAAACCTGAGAGGAAAAAATGTCATCATCAAACTCAGCTTCGTTTTAGAAAAAAAAATCTTTCTAATTAAGCGACCTGTTAAGAAAGAGGATACGCGCTACAAAATATATATACCATATAATCATGTAGAGAAATTAAGTAACATCAAACTTTAGAATCTATATTAATTCATCGTCAAGATCTTAAGACCACAATCATCATCATCATCAGAGTTGTTGATATCATTTTATAACATACAATAGACCTGTCTGACCGGCAACTAACAAAACAATTCAAGAAAACAAATAACATAGAGATCTATAAACAAGTTGATTATGATGATAAATTCTCTGCCAACCATTCGGGCCCGCTTGGCTCTTATATCATCATCATCGTTGTCGTCATCGGCGTCGATCTTGGAGAAAAAGACGACAAAACCGGAGGGTTAGGAGAAAATCGAAGAAAACAAGGTAGAAGGAAAAGAAATAGAGAGAAAAAAAAACGACAGAAAAGATGAGTGAAGAGGAAGAGAGAAAGACAAAACCAGCGAAAGAGGAAGAAGCCCGGGGCAAAATGTCCAGACACAAGACAGCCAACGGATGAAAGCTACGTATTCTAACCCGTGTCGTCCTTCGCCAGCAGGGCAAATGCATGTCAATAATTGACAGCTTTTTCTCTTTTATGCTTTGTATTAATGATGAAAATGTCCATGAAGAAACTGTGTCAAAATGTCTTTGGAAAATTTTCAAACATAATGTAGATTTTTTTTTTAAAACATTGATCTAAAATCATTAAAAGATTCACCACCATCATCGTAATAGTGGTCTTCATTATGGTAGTCATTTTACTAAAAACGCCATGATAGTATAGGCCACGTTTGTCACTGATTGACGTTGACCACAAAACATTTCATATTATCATCATATTTGAAAATGATTACACTTCATCGCCATCTTGGAGAAGAAGAGGAAGAGGAAGTCGGAGCAGAAGAAAGTGATGAAGTATAACTTACAGCATTAACCGCAATATTAACAACAGTTACCATAACGCCGAATTCTACACCGTCACATTTGCTGCTTCCCAGGTCTGGCCTTTATACAGAGACTCAGATGACCTCCCGTAAAAGTCAACCGTCTGGAAAAAAGATCACGTCCTATTCCTTCTAATGTCAATAAAGCGACTTTATTTTTTCTTCCTCTGTCTGCTTTGGTCGCGACATTTCTATGGGTCGGGGGAAAAAATCGTTGACAAAAGCTGGAATGTGATTTCCTAGACGACGGCTCAATTTTCGTGAAGAAAGATGGAGACGAAGTACTAGGTTATTACAGGACAAGAAAATGGACAGACAGGGACTCTGTGGCCGAGTTACTAGGCGTCTGCTTCTCGATTACAGTGAGAAAAAAACGTGTTGCAGGTTCGAATCATATCCCTGCTTTTTTGCCTGCGTTATTATCACAGTGACCCAACGCTCCCGTGAATTCTTGGATGAGAAGGTCTGACGTCTAACCTTCTTCGATAAGGGCAAATATATTTTGGCGGATCTCTGTGTATATTGTGCACGTTTAAAAAAAACGTCTTGGCAGTAAAAAAAACAAACAAACAAACAAACAAACAAACAAAAACTGAAAACAAAATCGCATGAAGAACAGGGTAAGACGCCATGATGATAGTCCAGGCAATATTTCCAAATTCCACATCTCTATTCAAAAATTTGTATTCTCACCAAATTGTATAAACTTACTTTCACCGGGTTAAAAGACTACACCCATAATAATAATAATAATAATAATAATAAAAGATGAGCAGAGCAGAGGGAAAGGTCAGGTGATGATATTGTCAAGCCTGTGAGAAATGATAGGACCGCTCAACAACAATAGAGAATTTGTAAGAGTGAGAAAACACTGGGAATGGATGGAACAAAGAGAATGAAAGCAACAAACTTGACAATCTCCTGCCTCTCTCTCCCTCTCTCTCTCTCTCTCTCTCTCTCTCTCTCTATCTATCTATCTATCTATCTATCTATCTATCTATCTA
>JBCAUA010053599.1:0-11549 GCA_038406235.1 Peronia verruculata
CCCCCCCCCCCCCCCCCCCCCCCCCCCCCCCCCCCCCCCCCCCCCCCCCCCCCCCCCCCCCCCTCCCCCCCCCCCTCACAACCTGGATATTACTGTAGCTTACTTAGATGGATAATTTCCACATGTATAAGAAGTTCTTAATCTCTGTATGCCGTCTTTATTATATTGTTTGCAACCGTCACCGATACGATCACTGTTTTATTATAGAATAGGTTTTCAATGCTTGCTCAGTAATTGCTTCGTCAACAATTGCACAATTTTAACAAATATAATATGCGCCTCAGTAACGGCTTGTTCGTGGGCGTTAACAACTGAATCTATTTCGTACATGTTGATGTATTAAATGTAAATAGTGTCTCTTGTAGTATAAATTAAATCATTCTTAGTCGCTGTAAAAAATGCCGTCTCCAGTTATCTATGCATTTTTATTTTTTTTTAAATGTTAATTGTTAAGTTGCACTGATCGGACTCTGCATTATTATCCTCCTTATTCATTCGAGACGATTGATGTGGTAAACTTATCCAGCCACTGTTGAGAGTTTTGAGCAAGCACGCCTGCAAAGTAAGAAAGAGATACGGACAGTACATCACAAGCCTACATTGTGTCAATTATGGAAATGACTGCTCCTCTAGAAACTGCATCGCCGAAAACCCCAAACTGAAATAAAGTGTTAACAATCCACCATGCTGCTCCATCATGCATTAGAGATTTTCAACCAGTGCACAGTAAAGTATCAAGGGACACTCTTGCATTGTTTCCTCCTATCGTTCTCTGCTCCATGAGGTCACGCTCTGATTATTTGCCACGATTGAAGAGAAATTCCAATACAACCGGTTGGACAACACAACATATAATCACGCTGAAATATCGCAGCTGAAAAACTGCACCTGTCTCAAAGGTATGGCCCCTGTTGCACGGTTGCGTGCAAACTCTTTGCATCGCACTGCTTAAGGACAACATAAATCTACTTATAACTGAGATTAAATACCAGAACGTCACAAACATGCACTATGAATAAACCTGCAACTAGAAAACCAGCTAAGAGATCTCAAGCGTGTTTGTTCAACCTCAGTTTGAACGTGTGATTTGTCGAAAGAGATCTTTAACCCCACATGGCGCCCCCACGTCACACTGTTAAACGCATCGCTGCTTCTGGGACTGATTGCTATGGCTCCTTTCGTTTTTCGGCTAAGAAATGAGATCTGGAGCTAAAGGCTAATATTTCATAGCATAGCAGTTACGTACAGTGCACAGTATGGCAGACTTTGACAACCAGTGGGACCTTTGGCAATGCTGGCGGTAAGTGCCAGGCGACATTCCAGGTCATTTCCTCCTCTGCTGATGTAACAATACACACACTACAGCTTCATGTGGGTACAAACAGTGGTGTGCAAACTTTATACGGTAATCCCTTATACCATTGACACATTTGCCTGGCCCTTGTTCCAATATTACAGTAAAACGATAAAGACACAGGTTATTCAACTGAATGTGGTTTATCTTAATGGAAAGGACTACATCACGGTTAGACTAGACCAAGAAGAAACAACTGAAAGTTCAGTTTCCCATTCTAAGCTGTATGCACTGTTCTCTCATTTCAAGCACCTTCCAGCTGTGAAAGATCCAAAATGCGATTCACGGACATTTTGGCCAAGTCCCCCAAGTTAAGAATGCAATGTTCAAACAGATAAGCTAGTGTGCAACAGTACCACTGACAGTACCATTCTGTACTTGAAAAGAGAATTTTCGTATTGCACTAATATTATCCAATCATGATGTGGCCTGACATAAGAAGGCGTCGTTGTTTGAAGGGAGATTACCGGTTTGATAGCATGCCAACCACAGTGCAACTAAGTACGCTCTTTAAACAAAGCCGAACACCAATCGATAAGATCAGAGAGGTTAAGCAAATGCTGAACTGAAACAATACTGCCATTGTACAACCTCATGTTTGACGCACAAAATGGGAATAATGTCAGAGAAATAATAATGCAAAAAGATTTTAAAACAAATGCATGTAGAAAAGATCTAGCGACTGCTCTTCTTGCAAGGCTAATGTGATGAAGACGTAAGTAAGCATCTACACCTCTCACATTCGCTGCTGGGTAAAAATATAGAGGCAATGAGCAGTAACCTATCGGCACGACACATTCGAACAATATGTACTTACGTACGATCTACATAAATCTTACAGATATAGACATACCATATTTTGCTATGTATTACCACTCTTTTCGATGTAAAATTCATGTTCAACTTTAGCTCCATCAAGTGAGTTTGTAGGGTCCACCATTTCAAAAGTCCATATCTAATCTCTGCTGAGATTTTGTGCTTTTGCTAAAACATAATATGAAATAGCCAAATCTCCCAAGTTTGAAAAGATTTCTCGAAATTCCAATAGTTTCAATAACAACGATTATCGCAAACAATGAAAGAAAATACGATCGCACATATTGCTCACGGCTTACGTGGAAGATCACAGCTTTCCGGTGCCCGGACTGCCTAGGGTGAACATAACAGGGCACATTGCCTGGGGTAAATAATCATATTGTAAACAATATAACAAGCGTAAATCAAGGAGCGATATACAGGCTTTTCTTCCGTTGCTACCCTGTGCTAAGCGAACTTAGCGGTACGACTTATTTGCTCTGACACCTACTGACCTTTCACAATAATGAGTAAATGGATAGACAGAGGTGATATGCCGGGGACGGGGGAAGGGGAGGGAGAACTACATTACCTGTGTATACTATATGAGCCAACAGACAGCACGCGCGTTCACTTGTTAGAAGGCAGTGTAACTGTATGGACAAGCTAGTACAGTACATGTGGTTCTACAGTGTGTGCAACAGAGAGGATGTGTGTGGCAGCAGGTGTGAACCAAAGGAAACTAACAACAGACACCTGACCAGAGGGTAAAACAACGCAGAGGAATTATGGCTACGGGGTTACCTGCTATGTTCGCGAAACAGCGACACCGGCTAGGTTAGATCTATCTCTGAACGGCTGGCAGTGCCCAACAAAAGTTTAACTTAAACTTTTTAAAATACCTACTCGTTAACTGTTAGGCGTTTTACATCGATATCGGCAAGATCTATAAGTTTCACAGCTTCGAAACGGCTCGATGTTTTAAAGTGTGAGTGTGTGTGTGAGTGACAGAGAGAGAGAGAGAGAAAGAGAGAGAGAGAGGGAGGAGGAGTGTGTGCATATGTTGCATGCCACGGATATGTGTGTGTGTGTGAGAGAGAGAGAGAGATAGAGAGAGAGTGTGTGTGTGTGAAGGAGGACGACATACAGACAGACCACAGAACAGTGAGATGATCCTTGCACTGTGTAGAGCGGGAAAGCGAGGGGGAGGTGGGGTTCGCTGCTAGCAAAAGGGTGTCTAGGATAAAGGGCTCGAACAATGGCGATGACAGCTTGATAATGGAGTACCGGTATGACGCTGGCTGTGCAGTAAGATAAAGATAAGGTACAGTTGACAACACAGGTAATCTGAAACAAGTCTCAGGCAGTAGGTCTCCGCAGGACAGAATGGTGAAATACAGTATTATGTGGAATATTTGGATGAACGGCCCGGGGACAAGATGGATAGTATGGTATAACTTTGTCAGACACTTATTTCAACTTCTTTGTTAATTATGAATGAATTAAAAATGAAACACATTAGGCTATAAAAACAAAGATTTGAAAGGGCATTCACGTAAATCTTATATCGGCATAACCGTTCAATCAAATGTAGGTACTATCCATATTTACAGCAAAAACATGATCCAAACATTGTTAGAAATCTTTCTATACAATATTACCTCCATCTCTGTATACAAAGCACTTCATAAACTACAGCTTCATTGTCAAAAAGTAAAACTCAACATAGTACTGTTTCTTATAAACTAGGCTACAACATCAGGGACATTAAGATCATGTGGCATTTGCTGCACACAGACCACGACTCAGATCTTTTCGATGAGTAACATGAGATTTACACTGAGACAATTACTGAATAAAAATTCAAACCATGACTGTGTTCCAGAACAATTAACGGCGGTATTTGTTACATAATGTACAACAACACATGTTTACATTCTCACAGTGCCAGGCACAATATAGCCGTAATCGTGCTGAAATGCCTTTAAACCCAACACAAACAAAAAAACAAAACGTTGCCTCGTTTTTCCCCCTATCTGATTCCAACATCAAGCCAGCCGCTCCATGCATTCTGGATTCATGAGTTCGAGTTGCTGGTTTCTCGGAAATGGCAACGCGTTGCAAATGCTTATTGCTATCGTGCTCACCGCTAGAGGAGTGCATGGCAGGCTTTAACAATTTGATTAATATGACCCAGGCAATGTTGGCTGATTACAGATCATAAAACAGCTAGTCTCGATGTCGGGCGAAACAGTAAAAAGACATGAGAACACAGCAACTTCTTCCTCCTTTGACTGATCGATTCAATCTGCACAGGCAAAGGTTTTACGCTGAATGACACATCATCCACTGTCAAGGTTGCAAGTGTGTAAACACTGGGGTCTTTCAAGACATGTGTCATGACTAAGGGCACAGTTAAATGTAAAACACAGTTCTCCAACTGCATGGACTATATTCTTAATAGGTCACATAAAAATAAATATATAAAAAGAAAAAATAACTAACTAAAGAAATAAAATAATTTGTTTAGCGGCCTGTCAGAAGAATCATTAAGTCGCTGGAGTCGAACAGAGAAATCGGAGATTGAATGTGATATAACCAGTCTGATGAGAGGGCTTTAATATTGCAGAAGTTAAAAGAGCACCGATTTCTGAATATAGAAAAAGATTTCTCTAATAGGCAGATTGTAACTATATTATGATGTTGTGAGGTGAACACGATTTTTCCCCTATCATAGCCGGTGTTGAGGGATCATACCCTGTTTCTTGTTTCTTCACTCTGCTATATCTCAGGCTACAGCTGAGCTAGCTCTGACCCCCCCCCCCCCCTTTTTTTTTAAAACACCATTTCAAAGTGTATGACTTCAAAATCTACCTGATGGCAACGTCAATTTGATGGATAATCGACACAATAAAAAAAATATGATTGCTTTAGGTTTGGTTGCGAGATATCCTCTGTGACTTTTAGAAGTTCAATCAATTGGAACAATAGATAAGACTAAAACGAGTAATGCCATACACGTATTTATTATTCAGTACTAGGTCTACCACCCTTAGCACGTAAATCGTCAAACCATTAAACTTCACTGACTACACTAACGCCTGAAAGTCAGTTGTACATGTACGCCAGTAAGAAGGCAGTTCAACAGCAGCTGTAAGGCAATCGATCATAATAATTACTAGTATTATCCAGCCTACACGTATCTATACGATACCGGGTTGAGTCTAAAGTATTCCATTCAAGCAAAGCTAAAGTAAACAAACACCGAAGAGGCCGTTAAATAAAGTTTTCTCTATAGGTGCCACGCTCGGGCCGGATCTGATCAAAGACTAATTCATCATAACTTCGTACCTCGCATTACAGTAACCTTAACATATTATAATATTGTGTTTATTTATTTACTTATTTATTTATTTCTTTAACAAGAAACCAATGTGCTATCACAAAATCCTGCCATTCTACCGGTTGTTATGTTAGGATTGAGTCAACAGCCACTTTTGCTGGAACTGAATAAGCCCTAAGTAAATCTCTCGTAAGTATCAACTACGCGGCTTTGGGGAACTTGGTTCAGCAAGGCAAAGTTATTTACATCGAGAAACTGACCCGATGGCCGGCTCTCTGTTATCGTTAGTTGTCCTTCGCTAGTCTCCGACGCAACAAAAACGTTTTAATATATGTTATTATGCAAGCTTATGTCTGTGTATACAGTTGCAAGTGCCAAGGTAACAGCAGGTGTTCTCGTCAACAAACTTTCGCTATGTCAGGCTGTCGACATGGCGATGCTCAGTTTGACAACACAGCAGTCGACAGTGGAAGCTACATAAACCTGTGAACGTCTTCTTTCATGTCTTGCGACTCCAAATAATAGATCTACCAACAAAATGAACAAAACAAAACAAAAGTAAACAAAAACAAGTCTGAATTTATAGTTTGTCAATAACAAACAGCCCACTCTCTCAAAATAGATCTATTCACCCGCGGAAGAATCCAGCAAGCCCAGCAAAACAATATACATGTCTTAAATAATGCGACCAAAGGCTGTTTTCATGTCCGTTCCACTTCAGTGACCGCCGTGGTTCTCCGCACTGCACCAACGACGGGAGCTCTCTCAAGTGTTACGAGTTCAGGCCGGGCATATTCTTTCTTATCTTTACGTCGATAATATTATTAATATTGTGCAATATGTGCCTGTAGCCTATGTTTTTGACGTGCGCCGACTTAACAATCAAAGCTATACACTTCAGAGAGGAACAAATACAAAAATTCTCTCATTGTAGCCCTATTCACATGTTCTATATACATGAAGACCAAGAGGGAAAGAACTTCACATGCCCCCTCCCCCTTCCCTGCTCCTTTTTGATGAAGCAGCGGTGTTGATTAGTCATTTGTATTAAAGAACTCATATTTATGATTTTGCTAATTAAACGACTGCTTTTTGTTCCTTCACCAAAGCCAGTTTAGTGTTTTCAATTGGGTGCCAACTTTTTAAACATGGGAGAAAAGTGATTTTTGCTTTCAAAGACTTCCATCCTTTTTGTTTGTTGAAGTTACAGATTCAAACCATTGCTTTGAACACTGGTGGCTGCTCCCTCTGATCTTTTCAAGAGGGAGAGATCTAGTTAAACCACAACCTTGAAAATATTAAGCACTGGGATCTGTTGTTTTCAACCTTGATTTTCACATTATATTTACCCTCACTTTACACCAGCTGTTCCCCCTTCTCCCAAGTTCATTGTCTTCAACTCTGATGTGTTATAATGTATGTAGCTCTATCAACAAATTATCATTTTATTATTACTATTACTAATGATGAAATAAATAAAGAAGAAAGAAAGAGAAGAGGAATAAGTTAAAGAGAGAGGAAGAAGGAAAGAATGAAAGCTTGAAGGAAGAAAGAAAATGAAAGAAATAAAGAGAGAGAAAGAAATAAATAAAGAAAGAAAGAAATAAAGAAAGAGAGAAAAGAAAGAAAGAAAAGAAAGAAAGAAAGATAGAAAGAAAGAAAGAAAGAAAGAAAGAAAGAAAGAAAGAAAGAAAGAAAGAAAGAAAGAAAGAAAGAAAGAAAGAAAAGGGGGGTCTGGATTAGATCTAGCCTACAAAAAAAAAAAAAGCTTTGCCTCTTACAACATTGCCACCCAAGCAAAAGACATATATCAATCAGTCTGTATGACAGGTAGATACAAAACAGATTTTACGTACTGGCGTTATTTTAATCTTTGACTGCCAATGACATGAATGATGAACTCCTGTGAGCATTCATGGCGGGGATATTCGTAAACAAAACTATGGCCGAAAACGTAAAGTTCTATGCCGTTCTGTGCTAAAAATAGACAATTCGCCAGGGCGGGGGTACAGAGGGAGAAAGGACGGGTAAGGAGAGGCGGTGCAGAATATTTGAATGAAAAGGGCAACGTATTTACTTTAAGCCTTTTAAAATATGCCCTCAGCCTACGATTAAACTGAGACTAGATACAGTTGGTGACCTTTTTTTTTCCCCCCTCTTCCTCTTCTTTTCTTACTTCTCTGTTTCTAGTGTGCATTTGCCTGACGACAGAAAAATGTAAGTCAAATACTTGAAACATTATTTAAATATATGGGCCCCTAAGTGTCTCTTTGGTATCTATCTCACAGTCAAACTGATCTATCCTTGCCTCGGCGACGAATGGGCTCTGTTCACTTTCACTTTGACCAGCTTATAATCCACTTATTTGGGATTCACACTTACTTTTTAAGATCTCACACAAAAGCTTTTAATACAAACCATGTTTTGCTCTGTGCTTCTTCATACTTTAAACCAACCTGAAGATTTTTTTTTTTTTAAAGGCAGATTTCTATTCAGTGTTTAAATAAGCGAGTCTCGGTTCTGCGATGAGATGGCGAGTCCTCATTGGCTGAGACCGACTGCTAACTTAAAAGTTGATGAATCAATAATATTCGGAACAAGTTGGCCAGAAACTATGGGAATAGCCTTACCCCCCCCCCCCCTCACCTCCTCCTCCTCTCTATTAGCTCGCATGTGCAAATAAAAATTCATAGCGTTGGGAGGTAGGAGTGGAAAGACTTTGTAAGCTTGGCAACAACACACCACATGATCTATACATAGAAAGGGAGATTGAAAAAACAAGGCAGACGGACATAAATAGAGGAAAACAACAGGTGGAGAATGGGACGATATGAGTAGGCAGCTACTTTGAATGCTAGTATAGTAAACACTACATTTCACAACAAACTAACATTGGTTTATTGGTAAATAGGATCACAATTTCCTCCCCAGATCTATTATAGTTATGAGCTCAACAATAGCCACTCTTTTCCTGACATCTAGGGAGGAGGCAGGGGAATTTCCAAAGACCAAGAGGGATACTACAATGAAAAACGAAAAGAAGGAGAGAAAGAGCAAAACATGGGCGTGTCCTGAGATCCGATGTATTCGAGAGGATGAGCAAAAGAAAAAAAGTGACATTACATTGATGCCATGTGGTAAATCTCTGCTCCCACACATCCCCGGTAGTTACCCACACCCACGCGTACAGCTCACTCACAGCTCATGCACACACAGAGCATACGGGGGGAGACAGTCATCCTGCAGCGTCAGGCCACCGTGAGCCTAGAATTTGTCTGGCTTCCTGTAAGCTGTCAGAACACAACAGTTTGACATTTCCAAAGGTCCCCTGTAACTACATAATACAGGGACCACGGGGGTTGGGACTGAGGACAAGGTGAGTGAGTGAGTGAGTGAGCGAGTGAGTGAGTGAGTGAGCGAGTGAGTGAGTGAGTGAATCGTGAGTAGTGGATGAGTGAGTAAGTGAGAGAATGCGTGGGTGAATGAGTGGAGTGAGTCAGTGAGTTGGCTAATATGTAAATGTCCACATGCATATGTGTGATGGGGGAGGGGGGAGGGAAGAAAAAGGAGGGGGGGGGGGGTGAAAAGACAAACCATATTTTGTCCGCTTTGAACATCTGCAGCCAACATGTTCAGACACTCTCAGCTACTTATGACGGTAAGTGTGAGACGCTTGAGAAAACGCTTCAGAAATGACAGATCCTTGTGACTCGTAAAAAAAAAAAAAAGTGGATGATTTTCATTTTGCAGGACCGGTATCCATATATCACGGTTAAACAATTCATAAACTCGAGGGGGTCAATTTCAGGTGTTTTGAAAAAAAAAAAAAAAATGTGCTTCCCACGAAATAAGAAAAAGCTTGGGTGGAGAGGGGGGTGGGTTGAAGGGATGAAGAAAGCATCGACATGTTTCTGAACAGCGAAAACTAGGGAACAAGGCGGGAGTAGGTGAAGAACTCCACAATAGGACTGCATCTTCTTGCAAGAGGTCTCTATGTTTACAGGCTTCGCAGTGCCTCCAGCACAGGGGAATGCAGATCACACCGTATACAGATCGAAGTGGACCAAAGACTGTAGGTAAAGGGAAGAAATGGGCGAAAGAAAGACGTGGAAGACTTATTTATTGCTATGAACAATCTCACTACAGGCATTGAAAGTATAAGCTCGTATGTTTCATCATCACGCTACCGGTAGGTTTGCGTGGTATTAGATCTAACCGAACCTGGAGGATGAGTAAGCTACAGAGTGCATGAGTTTTATGGGTGGAGACCTGTTTATTGTGCAAAGAACAACAGCTGTTTGTACTGTTTCAACCCACAGAGACGATTTTGACAGGAGACAAGGCCGAAGGCTGGGGAAAGTAGCAAGGACGGCTGTTTGCCGTTTTCTGCCGCTGTAAACTGCGCATTAGACACTTGTAAGAGTAAGGGAGGAAGGAGTTCGGAATAAAAATAGCCCACAACTAGCCCGCTAAACAACTGACAAAAGTGGGTGACAATCTCCATGTAATATTATCCACATTTGGCACGACTACAGTTTTAATGAATAAAATGAAAAACTACTCAGTATTATTTAGTATTAAGACTATGATTTTCAAGTCTACAACAGTAAAACCGGCCTCAAAACACATGTTTTAATGTTGAGTTATTTCATCTACTGGGTTACATTTTTTTCCCATCGTGACATTATGTATGTACATAAAGATAATAAGTAATATTTATGATGGAAATAAGTTCGAAATGCATATGTACAGACTAATCAATTCAGAATAACAGAATTGTCAGTCAGATTCTAGTATTGATATCTTAGTGCCGAACAATCTGACATTGACTTGAACACCGATGCAGCGAAAAGGATTCAAATTTTTATCAGCTTTGATTTCCAGTGAATCAACTGCTTCTATAAGTAATCTCACAGCGAATATTGAGGATAATACTGGAGCTGCTGTTGTTAAAGACGATGAACAGAGGAAATAGAGACGAAGGAGGTGGAGGTGAGAGGCAAATATGTTGGTCCGTGTCAAGCTGTCCCTGCACCACAGCGCCTCAGTGACCGTGAATGAAGCAGGGTACTGCTGTTGTTTGTGCACATGTGCACATTCGGGAGGGAAGGAGGTGGGTGGGTTTTGGGGGCAGGAAGGGGGGGGGGAGGGGGAAGGCCGATGACACTGGCGGCACTTGTGTGACCTATGAACTTTTGCATCCAGGCTAACACTTCTAACCTTCAAAACATAATGATGTATAACAAGTGTTATTGTCTCAAATTATGTTCTTTGCACAGACCAAACAGACAGACAAATGGAAATATAGACAGCGAGATAGATGGGCAGACAGACAGACTAACAGATAGACGGGCAGGTAAGAGAGCTGATCGAAAGATACGCAGACAAGCAGATAGGTTTAAAAAATTAAAAAAAAAAAGATCGTGGTTTGGATACTGGTGGAGGACGAAAGACGGGCGGAAGATGGTTGGATGGATGAATGGATGAATGCATGGATTAAAATGAGTCAGCCAGAAAAAGAGACAAACATTACAGGTATCTCCTGGTGCTATACAAAAAAGATATTAAATTCTGTTCCAAAGTAGATTGCGCCCTTCAACTGGAACGAAAGCAATTTGTTTATAACATTACTTGCATGAGGACGTGTGGCTGGCTGAACGTTCGCACATAAGACTTAGATTTACATGTACATATTGTACATAGTTTCTCCTTCCCGAATCTCCAATCCTAGACATTTAATAAAACTGCATTCTCCTTGCATTATTACTATACCCACTAAACTACAAGCAGATTTGTTCATTGTAGGGGGCTGAGGCTGGCAAAGACGCAACGCTGAGGTTTGTTTTGTATGATTGGGTTGCATACAAATTGCCATGGAGATTGTTTTCGTGGAGCACAAAAAGCCTCAGAATTTGCCAGGTCTGGATCATGACGCCGTCAAATACCGAACTGGATTTGCTATGTATTTATGAAAGACAGTTTTGTAGACGAGAATTGTGGGCGGAAGTTTTTGAGTGCTGGCTTAATACTGTCAACTTTCTTATTGAATTTGCAGGG
>JBCAUA010053610.1:0-11549 GCA_038406235.1 Peronia verruculata
TTGTTGTTGTTGTTGTTGTTGCTGCTTGTTGTTGTTGTTCGTTGTGTTTGTTCATTGTGTATGTTCGTTTTTTTTTTTTTTTTTGGTTTGGCACATATCCTTAATGTCTATGGAACTGCAATTACGTTGGTAGTTTTGACATTCACAGTTTGTTCGAACTACTCTGGTTTGCGTACTTTATGAGTGAGGGCTTTGTGACATGTATAATAACATGTGTCACATGTATAATATCTATATATACTTTTCAGATCTAGAGAATATTTACTATAATTATTGCACTGAGATATCTGTGCATGACTCAAATTTTTAAAGTGTAGAATGACCACTGCCCAGTTAAAGGAAATATTTCGAAAAGTATCTAGTTATCTAATCCATTAAATGACCTTTATCAGTCATCGTTGTCGTCATTTGATGCCCTCACTATAATAGAGTGGGAGCTCAGAGTTTTAGATTGGGCTTCATTTGCCTTGTTATCATTACTATTGTGCTTTTTTTTTTCGTAGCTATTTTCCGCCCACTGTGTGTGTGTGTGTGTGTGAGAGAGAGAGAGAGAGAGAGAGTGTGTGTGTGTGTGTGTGTGTGTGTGTGTGTGTGCGTGCGTGTGCGTGCGCGTGTGTGTGTGTGTGTTGTTGTTGTTTGTTTGTTTGCATTTTGTTTTGAATTGATTCATTTATGTGTTTGTGTGTTTTTTTTTCTGATTGTTTGTGAGTGTGTGCGTGTGTGCGTTTGCTTGATTTATTTGTTGTTGTTGTTTTTGTTGTTGTTCTGTTGTTTGAAATTGATAATATTATATAGTGATCTTTGATTGAATGTATAACTCAATGTTGAGCTTCCATGGTTGCTTTGACCTTTGACCTTTGGGGCACTCATTGTCTTTATTTAAAGGACAGATTATGAAAATTTCATCGCTGTTGAAAAATCACATTAATTTGTTGCTGAAAACCTGTTGGTAGCTGATTACAATGTTATAGAAACAACTTTTTTTTTTACAACAACCATTCTAGAAACATCGGTACGTCCACTACAATTTATGTTTTTGATTGGTAGAAGGCGTCTCATAATCATGATCTATATCATCATTACATAAAGTGACATAAAAAAAACCTTGGTGTATATCATCATTACATAAAATGACACGTAAAAAAAAAAAAAAAAACTTGGTGTATATCATCATTACATAAAGTGACATTTTAAAAAAAATTCTTGGTGTATATCATCATTACATAAAGTGAGTGACATTTAAAAAAGAAAACAACCTTGTGTATATCACCATTACATAAAGTGACATTTAAAAAAAAAAACGGTGTATATCATCATTACATAAAGTGACATAAAAAAATCTTGTTGTATATGATCATTACATAAAGTGACATGTAAAAAAAACCTTGGTGTATATCATCATTACATATAATGACACGTAAAAAAAAAATCTTGGTGTATATCATCATTACATAAAGTGACATCCATCCTTAAGCTGGTAAGTGGGATCCTGAGTGTCCTAGCTTACATATAATTCTCCAAGAGAAGCTGATTCCAGCCAAGATAACGTATTTAAAGGGCATCCACTTCATTTGTGGTAGACTGTATAGTTTAGTTTGGAAACTGGTGGTGCTAGTGAACCTATTAAATTTTATCCGCGAAAAGAGAAATCAATGACGGGCATTTCGTAAAGACCAATTATCTGCCTTACTATCATCCTGCAATTACTAAACAGCCGGTTTCTACAATTCTCAACATCTAAGAACTTTAGCAAATGCCATTATGAAGTTTTGACAGTATCAGGCCTTAAACCATACGACAATATTGTAAAAATTCCAAGCATGATTTCTTTTCTTCTCTCTTTTAGCCTTGTTCTGTTGGAATTCTACTTTGCCGTCAGAAAAAAAAAAAAAAAACCTGAGAGAAAACGGACTCAATGCCCTTATTTTCTCTTTCAAATAATAATAATAATAATAATAACTTTTTTTTAAAAAAACGTTGCCAATAGACAGATTGTCCCTGAAAACTTAATCTTGCTGGCAGGCAAAAAAGTTATGAAGTGAGAGAGGCCTGTTTTTGTGTGTCTATGTGCGTGTGTGTGTTTTCCACACGTATTCCTAGCCGTTCATGTTTACCAGGTGAACACAGGTAAAAAAAAAAAAAAAGTGTTTTCCACATAAAGGCAATAATCCGAAGGGAGCCGTTTTCAAGGTTGTCTTTTGACTTATCGCAACATTCTTAGAATTATACAAACCATGGCCTTTTAGACCTGTCGCCGGAGGTCTTTATTGGCCCCTCGATAAAATTCCAGGGTGTTGTCTGCAGGTTGTTCAGTGGCAAGTTTTGTTTTGTTTTGTTTTTGTCTTTAATGAAATCTACTTCTCAACGTGGCAATTAGAATCCGCATTTCTGTCATAATGCTGAAATTGACAGTTCAAAAGTTAAGGAACGCTTGACAACTTTTATATAAAATTGTTACAAAGATTCATGTGTCATTCATGATTATTAATACATTCAGTTGTATACAGATCAGAGGCAGCTGTGGGACAAAGAAGGTATACTGATTACGTCAAGGCCATGAAATAGCAAGATTCGTGAATAAAGATACAACCAACCAAGGCGATGAGATGTGTCAATGTCGGTCACATGATCGAGAGATTTTGTTCACACGCTGATTTATGTGCATGTTCTGCACATGACAGGCAGCTCGTCACTAATGATGAGCAGTCAGAGATATTCACAAAAATATAAACAAACCCATGTATGACCACTGTTTCCTCGGCCATGTAGCCAATCCTGAACATCTTACTGTTTGCCTACGATAGATACAGACAACAGTGTCGCTCAAAGACGTTTCGCTGCCCACCAAAGGACTCATGGATAAGATATAGCGTATTAAAATTAATGTGACAATTTTGAGATCACGTTACCGCCGAACCTGATGGACAGCCAAAGAAGAGAAAGCAGACCACTTGTTATACATAAATTCATATTATTCCTGTATAGATGAGAATTAATAATAAAAATAGATGCCAAATACTAACTCTAATAAGCAGACATGAGATTATATTAGGTTATAAATAAGGCACCTCTTTCTCTCTGTCAGTGGGTAAGAAGGTTATTGTATCCAGTTAGTTTTGTAACTTGTCCGGAGGGGGCGGCATAGCCAGCGACCCCCGAGCACCAAAGGGACACACAAGCGATCCTGAACAACCGAGGGAACGGACCAGCAATCTCCGACAGCAGTGCAGACTCTCTGGTCCAACCTACCAGGATGGCGACCCGCTCTCAAGCCAGTGCCAACGAAGATTTGATCCAGTTGCTGATAGCACAGATGGAATAACAGCACCAACAGATGGAGCAAAAACGCCAGCAGATGGAACAACAGGTGGAACAACAACGCCAGCAGATGGATCAACAGTGCCAGTAGATGGGGGAACAGGTGGGACAGAAACGCCAACAGGTGGATCAACAGGTCGGACAGCAACGTCAGCAGATGGATCAACAGTGCAAGCAGATGGGGGAACAGGTGGAACAACAGCACCAGCAGATGGAGCAATAGTGCCAGCAGATGGAGGTGCTGATGATAGCTCTTGTCAACAAGTCACCTGCTCCTGCTACAAGGAAATTCCACGAATTTGATCCTGCACCAAAGCTCTGAACCGACTATTGGTCCAGATTCGAAACTTCCGTCAAAGCAAACCCCGTCCCAGCAGACAAGAGGACGGACGTCTTCCTGACCAGTCAGACATCTACAACATTCAGGCCCCCTCAAGAACATTGCAGCTCAGCAAACACCCCCTTCTCCCCCCCCCCCCCCCATCCACACACACACGTCAACAGCTTGTCTATGGAATAAATCCAGGCGTACATGGGAGACCACGTCAACCCGAAACGCTTCGTGGTTCGGGAACGATTCAAGCTCTGGACTAAAACAGAGGGGCGACCTGGTGAGACTATTTAGGAGCTGGCGGCCAGGATCAGACAGGAGGCAGCCACGTATGACTTCGCAGCCATCACAGATCCTTGGATAAGGCAATGCGAAGCAGATTCGTCTGCAATGTTGGCAATGAAGCAGTGGTGAAAGCAATTTCCAAAGAAAAGGAAAACCAGCTGACATTCAACCGTGCTGCCCATGTTGTTGCCGAGGTGGAGGAGGCTTCCCGTGCAACGAATGAAATGCTCACCAGTTCAACCTCTGTCGACGCCCCAATTTTCTAGCTTCATCAAGGAGGCGGTGCAAAGGAAAAACACCCAGAGAAACAAGATTTCAGTGGTAGCTAGAAACCACAAAGAGGTGGTCAGAGCTACCGATGTGATGGTGCTCACAACTCATATCAATGCAGGTTTAAGGACACAACCTGCAATGTCTGTGGCAAGAAAGACCACATCAAACGAGCTTGCTGCCGGATGAAGAAGCAAGGGTCGGTAAAAAGAGTACAGCGAGTTGGCCAGGAGATCTCAGAGGCAGAACCATTAGTCCAAACCTGTGACCTCTGCGGTGTACCTGAAACATTCGAGGTAGACACAGGCAGCAGAGACAGCTTCATACCAATCGCATCGTGGATGAAACTGAAGAGGCCCAAGCTGTCACCGACATCGACCAACTACCGGTGTGCTTCCAATCCTTGGTTATGAGTACAGTGACCGTACCTGTCACAGTGACGTCAAATCAGCCATCCCAGCAACACCAGTTCGTGGTGATTCCGTAGTGATTCGGCTGAACCTGAACCTGAAGGGCCGCGGCGCTATCGGATGCCTGGGTATATCAGTGGACAAGGTCATGAACGGCTCAGCTGTCCAGAACGTTCAACAACCAGATGTTGGACCTGAGATAATATTCCTGAAAGCCTGTCATCAGCTCTGCGCCGAGTTTCCCTGAACTGTTTAAGCCTGAGCTCGGTACACTTAAGGATTTTGAACTGGAGACCAAGTTCAAAGAGGACATTCGTCTAGTATCCCACAAAGCCCATCCAGTACCAGTCGCCCTTCAAGAGGACCTAGAAGTAGCTCTGGAGGGCAGGAAGTTAACAAACACAATTTCGGTGACGAAGGCAGGAAAAATCACTTCCTAAGTCTCAGTTGGTTAAAATGGCGGCGAACAGCTGTATCCTGAATCTTCACTGCCCCCATTGTCCTTCCAATTGTTGCTGAGACAATAGCAGACATCCATTTGTCCTCTTTGCCACCTTTGAAGATGAGAGCAAAACTGAGGGAGTGCCTTTCTTGAATTTCGCCCTGTTTGTCTGACGTTTGTGGGTGGACTTGGGATTGTCCACGGAAGGCACCAGTGCACGAGTTCCTACCCAATATCGCCGGACTCCGCTACCATGTGGATCGAGCCCAAGTCAGCATTTAATACTCAATAATCAACAGATCAGCTCGACATCTATGTGCGACATATGTATTGGTCATGAGGAGCATAGCCTCAGTGACCTGGATTTTGCTTTGCACCAACAAAAGGATGACAGGGCATAGCAGGAAAAGAAAAAAAAAAAGAGTTGGCTGAGACTAATTTCACTGAAACTGCGAACAATAGATCAACAGTCTGTGCTGCTCTGCCCCCCCCTCCCCCCCCCCCCCCCTCAGACACCTCAGCCTAATGCTATAAAAAGAAGCTGTGCGGATATAACTTTACAATTTACCCCGTTATTTTTTTTTAAATATACATGTTATGTCTGGTACAAGTGTGAAGGAGGTCTGACAGGTAATGAATTTGCTTCAGGTGTCTTCGATTACTTGAGTTTAGACCTTTCCCCAGCTGAGTACACCCTTTACTCTGATGGTTGACCCTATCCGAATAGAAATGCAATTATGGCATCCTTCTGTCATTTCCAGTGAGACAAACAATAAAGTTGTGACACAGAAATTGTTAGAAAAGGGCCACACACAGATGGAAGTCGACAGTGACCATCGCGTGATTGAGAGACAACTGAAAGGCAAGCCACCATTTTGCCTCCCTGATTATAGCCATGAAGGAAGCTGGGCAAAATCCTTTTCCGTATGACGTGAAATATCTTGACAACACATTTTTCTGAGGCTTCTCAGTTGTCCAATCTAAAATCCATTAGACCTGGCAGAGGCAAAGGAGACATTGTTGTGACTGATCTCAATGAGCTGCACTACCAGCCTAATGGATCATTAAATTACAAATTATTATTTGATGACAACTGGTCTGAAGTTTCGAAAAAGCGTGGTCAGTCCACAATTGTTATTTCCGAGCCAAAAGCTTTGTACTCTGGACGGCCAAAGATGTGCAGTAAAGAGTTTGCTTATTTGCGGTCTCCCAAGCACTTTATGCCATCTGATTACATTTGTTTCATGACAGTCTTCCCCATGCCTGACTGCACAGTCCTTTTACGATGTTTATTTATTTATTTATTTATTGTCAGTAAATGTTTGTTTGCTAATGAACTGTTTCTTGTTTTTGCAATAGTATATAAACTGCATAGCTTTAGCTCATTGCTGAAATCATTCAATCAAACATCATTGATATCTAATCTGTTGTATGGCAATCTTATGTTTTTTGTTTTTTTTACTGTTTTACTGCATATATTTGACTGTATGTCAAATAGTTTGTTAAATGATGACTATAAATTTTATACATGACTTATTCAGTAATAAAGTAAAAATTAATTATGTCTTCCTCATCTTCTTTTTCTCTTTCTCATTCTTCTTCTCCTTCCCATCCTAAATCTCCTTCTTCTCTTCCTCATTTAACTTCACTCAATGTCACAAGTTAAGGCTATGAACTACACATTATCGCTGAGCTTACTTAGCAGAGGGTGGCAGCAGCTCAAACAGCTTTCATGATTCCTAGGATGCATTTATTAATTAGGTATTTTTTTCAAATCACATGACCTAGTGAGCATCGCTCACATGTGGCTTTGTTTACTTGCTCTGCGCATGGCAGACAAATCTGAACGAATGATGAGCTCTGAAACTTGTCACATCATATAAACAAAGCCACATGTGAGCGATGTTTCCTAGGTCATGTGATTTTGAAAAAATCACCGGTCCCGTGTATTTTTATATACTTTCTACGTCAATGACAGAGAACAGTTTGCAGTGGTTGTGCCCCCTTACAAAAACTGGACGGGGATTTCTAGCCATTCGCTTAGTCGGAACAAATTTACTTTCACCCATCTCTTATAATGTAGATGTAAAACATAGTATCACATGATTTTGCCAAATAGCCTACTTCAAACTACAGTCATTGTGTCAAGCAGTGTTCGTTATTAAAGTGTAGGAAAAGAGATCAAAGACTAAGGCGCCATTTTCTCGAAGCAGAAGTTTTCACACGAAGTGTGTTTTGCCAAATTCAGCTGGTGCGGCTCTCACCCTTTCAGACCGCCGTTATATGACGTAACACAACAAACAAAACAAACTCACAAAACACAAATTGCTCAAAATCACGTGCAGTCGAGTTCGAGCTCGTTCTCTCTGACACTGGGTCAAGGCCAGCCACCGACTTTGCTCTGGCCTGACGCGCCACGGAGAACCATTTTGGGTACCACGACAAAGCAAAGCAGGGGAGAATACCAGAATACTTTCTCCTGTCTACACTAAACATTGTCTGGCGGAGTTTCCCCCGGCCCTCTGTCAAGTTTGCACCAATGACAAACGGAGTGAATGATGGTCATTTCTCGAAAAGTGCACGCATCGCTACCGCAGATCGTTCACACCGGTCCTTCTCTCTCTCCACTTAAAAAAAAGGGCTATTAGGGATCAATAGTCAATCTGTGTTCATGTAAAACTAGGAACTCTTTCATCCTCTGCTTTTTCAACGCCAAATTTATATGGCAAGACATACAAATTGCCGTATTTTTATTACAAAGGGCCAAAACAACACGAGATCAGCGAAGAAGTTCGATAGGGCCAAAAAGTCTGTTTTCCTTCTACAACACTAAGAAGTTTGACATCCTTGTGCTATGCCTAATACCCTTGCTCAATGGTTGGTACATGTATTGATTAAATCAATAATTTGCCGTGTTAAAAAAATTCCCGCCAACAGATTCGACAAATTCTGTAGTTCACTGCTATGCTTACTGGTGCACTACTTCAGCCATTTGAATGAATTTGTTACAAATTGTTAATTCTGGCATGTTAACATTTGAGCCTGGAGATTGAGTTACGCCACCAGTAAGCGCGACGATGGTTTTTATCAAGAGTCAGCCACAGATAAAGATTCACCGTCAATTCAAACTATCACTGACCATAAATAAAACAACAACAACAAAAGCAAAGAAACTGGAAAAGAGCACCACCGGTACTCACGACTGTCTTTCACAATACTGTGGTACGACTGATGTCGATTACGAACATAACAAATGGCACAATCTTAGTCATCCCTGAAGACATGAATATCGCATAGAGATACGGGCATAAACACAAAAAAGCATTACGTTTCTGACAGGAAAATCCAACAATGCCAACTCAACGCTGACAGTTTACAACTCCACCTACAGTTGTATAAAAACGTCTTGACAGGTAGATCAATAATGCAAATTCAACACTGACAGCTTCAACAACTCCACTGGGTATGCTCAATATTCTGGTCAACAATAGAACCTTGAAAGTTGATCGCAACATCTGTGATAGATTCACCAGACTGGGCCATGGCACTGCGCTGACACGCGTAAACATAGGCTCAGTCGTTCCTCGCCCGCTGCTACAAGACAGTGCTCACGTTACAGAGGCTATATTTAGACCTAGCGTAATTACGGAAAATCCCAGGGGGAAAATTTAAAGGCATTGCCGCATGCTGGGTAGTTCCCCTAAAAAGATCCAAATCTAAATGAATATTTATTCTGTTTCTAACAATGGATTCTCATTGTTTCCCAGAGAGATAAAATCTCTAGAATAGACCAGTCATTATTGGAAAAACCTATATCAGATATCTATACTAGAGGCAACAATGTACGGCAATCTACTATTATAACAGTCATAGTCCCAATTAACTGACTGACCGACTAACCAACTAACTAGACAAATACGTGTAATTAATATATAAATCGGGGATGCCAGTCAGTCTACATGAAAGAGCAGAAAAGCTCCTGGTAGATTCTTGAACGACACATAAAACTAAAGTACGTTAATGGTCAATAATACCGGATTTTTGGGCCAACAGAGAAATTATTGACAGCCAAAAAGTAGGAAATCCTACTAAAGGAGAAAATTTGACACCCCTGATAAATAAATCTAAAAACACATTTGCACGGCCAGGCTCTAGTGAGCGAATGCTGCCTTAGTGACCTCACTGCTATTTATAGGTCCAACGATGAAAGACTTGGGTTTACAATTTATTGTTGAATACATCAACAATTTAATGCCCTCCAGCTCCTAATCCCAAAAAATAATCACACAAAAACACAGTCAAAGTCCACCTTGCACCAGAAGAAGCCACTCAATACATATATGAACTCAATCGCCTAATTACTATGGTACTTAATAGTTCGATCGTCCAAGAAAAAAATTTCCGACTGCCTAATAGATCTATCACTGCTTCGGATTCTTAGTCATACTGATTCATGACGAGGCATCGACTCAAAACTCTAGTGTGGTCGAAGTGCTGAAAGAAACGAGTTGAAGACGACGCGAAACATCCGAGGATAGCGTGGTTTCTGTCTAGTGATGCTGGCCAAATCATCTCCTGTAAAGGTTGTGCTATGTCTAAAACCAGACATCAGTCTATGCAGAAAAAATCCCTCAGTATTGACGTTTGTATGAGGCTCCTAAATCCTGATATAACAACATCGCAGAGAGATGCCAATCACAGGTAAGACGAGACAGAAGAGGTTTCTTTCGTACTGATTCACAAGCACGCAAGGAGATTTCCACAGGCTCAAACTGCTTTCCTGTCCCATGTGAAACAGATGCTGCTCAAAATATGCAGTGAAATTTTCAACCACTTTGCAGAAAAAGCCGACGAGACGAAAGGGTGACTTAACCCTTTTCGGTCCAGAGTGACATATTTGACACAATTAGGTGGGAACGACGTCCAAAAATTGAAAGTAAGTGACGTGTATCTTGTTCCTTTTGTTTGCATGACAGTTTTTTTTTTTTTTTCGTACAGCACAAATTAAAGATTTTCCGGTACAATTATGGAAATTCGAATCTATTCCAGGACAATACTATTTATTATTTTGTGTTTTAACACTTGCTCTGGGTCCTAAGGGGTTAAGCCTTTATTTATTTTTTTTAAAAATGATTCTCCAGCGTTCATTCTCAGCGTTATTTTGGACAGATCTGTGGTAGTTTTCTCAGTTTGAACTATTCTTGTCACGTCAGACGCAGAAATTCTCGATGCCAGAAATATTCGTTTCCAAATTGTCGGGGATTTTCTCACAATGCAGTTAACTCTTCATGCACGTCCCCCAGTTGGCCACAAGCGAGCGGTTGGTCTGTCAGGTCTATTTTAGGCCCTGTCTGTGTGCACAGCATTAGCCCTCGTTAGGCTGAAATGACAGACCGACCTCCATGGACAAACAAACCAACACAAACAAAGACGAACAGAAGAGAAGGGACCACACACTAACCGCAATGATGTATTTCTAGGTCAGCCACATGATCAAGGGCTTATCCGCTCATACATGGTTTGTTTATTATATAATGTGATATCTTTGAAGGCTATTCATTGGTTAAGACTTACTTTGCTTGTCATTCGCATAGCATATATAACAGGGATGTCAGTCTGTCTACATGAAAAAGAAGGAAAAGTTCGTCCCATATTCTTTAGCAACGCGTAGAACTGAAGTTCGTTAATGGTAAATAATACCGGATTCGGGGCCAACAGAGAAATTACTGACAGCCAAAAAGCAGGAACTCCTATTAAAGTAGGAAATTTGAGAATTCTATTGCAAATCTGCGTATGGGCGACAATCACCAGGAATGTCAATCTGTCTGCATGAAAATTCAAAAAGTAAGAAAAGTTTCTGCCATCATGTTAAACTAAAGTACGTAAATGGTAAATGATGCCGGATTTCGGACCAACGGGGAAATTAATGACTGGCAAAAAGTCTGTTTTCTTACTGAAGTAGGAAATTTGACATCCCTGAATCACTGGGTCACATGACCAATCTCGAAATACATATACCTCATTTGACCACATGCCCTTACCATCACAGATTAACCCCCCCCCCCGGATACTTTGAACAACATACTTTGAACAACATACTTTGAACAACACTCAAAGGCATTCTACTGTTCCACTTCCATCATGTAAAAACTTCATTGTTGTCCACTGTGTAATAAGACATTCCAAATGAATAACGTTGAATAACCTGAATAAGGCTGTGACAGAATTTTAGTGTCACGCGTTATTGTCCACTGATTACACATCAACACATCACGATACTATTTTTTCTTATTTATTTCGTTTATATTTTGTGCCATGTAAAATTCAAGTGTTTATACATTTTCTTCCTGTGTTCGTGAGCAAGAGAGAAAGAATGAGAGAAAGAGAGAGAGAGAGAGAGAGAGAGAGAGAGAGAGAGAGAGAGAGAGGGAAAGAGTGAGAAAGAAAAAAGAAGAGAAATAAATACATAGCAAAATATCCATATTAAAAAGCT
>JBCAUA010053621.1:0-11549 GCA_038406235.1 Peronia verruculata
TATTTATATTAAGCGTTTCGGGGAAACGAGGCAACGCCATTTTTGAACATTTTGAATTATACCCCTCAACACTGGGAATGGTGATAGTGCTGTATGGTAAAGACTTTCCTTTTCACCATTCGCGACTTATCCTTCCCGAATATCTTCAGAAAGATTCTAGTACTTAATGATAATTACTAGCTGCTGGAACAATTGTCATTTTTGTCTAAACAGCAATATTGGATATCTCTCATTTTGTCCCGAAACCCTTAATATATATGCACATGTACACGCATGTTATAATATGATCAATTTTATATTTTAATAATTCTGATGACATTTCAAACTCTAAGTCCGCCGGAACCAGACAGAACCGTAGTCCTGGATCTCCGAGAGGGGGTGGGAGACTTGGGAGATTAGCTAAGTGTGTGTGGGGAGAGAAGGGTACCCACACTCATCTCCCTAGCCTCACATACCAGATGCAGGTGGTGGGGGGCATGAATGTGGTGTTGAAAAATAGGACCAGGCGAGAGCAGTAACAAGCCAGGAGATTTTTATTCACATATTCACAATAATTTGTCCTTTTAAAGTCTGAGCCTGAATGGAATACCAGTAAAGCTGAACCTTGTGGGATCGCGGTGGGAGGAAAGCCACCCTCACCCGCGTCTTCCCGGCGGCCACCACTGGCTGTGACCCTCAGGCCAGATCTAACATATATCTACAGTGGGCAAGGGCAGGAAATACCCAAAGGATCCTACCAGAACCCGCTCAGGGGGAAGTTATATCTGATACCCTGCATGTATTGTCTGATTATTTTACTTTTCCCCCCTGAGCCTGTATGTGCGAATAGGAAATGACATGATTGGGCAAGGATTTAACTCGCAGTAAGGCCCAATGCCAATGATTCATCGAATGACAGTTGAGAACGAATGAGTGTGTGCCTGTGCCATGAAGTACGGTGGTGGGAGGAAAGCCATTCTCCTTTCACCCCTCCCCGCGTGGACACAAGCGTTATTTTAGTAAATAATGTATTTGTGTTTTTTCCCATGTTTTCATCTAAGGAAGGGCGGACCAAAACACATATAAAGTAACACAATAAAGGCCTTGTGCCCACTTTTACATTTTGGCATTCATGTTACATTGTTTCTCTGGCCATCTGGGTGGTCATTGTCTGGAAACTCGTGGAGATACTAACAATCTTGTCTAGGTCTGACACGATTACAACAAAAAAAAAAAAAAAAAAGACAAAGATAATCTGTACATAAAAAGATTGAAAGACCTAGTAAAGCCTGACCAGGCACGCCTGGCATAAAGGCTAGAACGCACTTCCTTCCATGGTGCAGTCGACTCCCTAGCCTGACTTGAGCGCCCACGTTCAGTTAAAATTAGACTGGAAGTTCCCTGTGTGCCCCGGGTCTGTTACACTAATGGGTCTAAGTCCATAATGCAGAAAGTAATTTAGTGCCTGACTGTCTGTAAACGAAACAATTATTGGCAAACCTTGTTTCTGACATGACACGATGAACTTTCACATCTTATTTGTTTGTTTGTTTGTTTGTTTTTTTCCAAATAATCGTCATTAACTTTACTAAGTGGACACTGAGTCTGAGACCACTTTTTAAACCACCATCAGCATAGATGTCTTAACAAAGTCCATAAAAAGGGAATTTCACCCATTTTCATCCAGATGGCCCTTAAATGCAAATTTGCATTCTGAAATGACATGTATTACAGCATTTTATCTATCTAACTCTTTTCCACATTTATACAATGGTTTGATCCCCTCGTCTAATTTTTGCTCCTATTCTGAAACCACATTAAAATCAGTCATCTTCGGGCTGTTAATTGAAAATATAAAGAAAGTTTTAATTAAGTGTCGATGGCAACAAATTCTATTCTTGATTAGATATATCGATTGCAGTACATGTACAATTTGTTTGGCATATTGTTATTATTTTTCCAAAGCAAATCATGCTGACGCCTAGAGGTACCGATGCAAAAATTCATTTTCATTAAATTTTTAGTTGAAGAAATTAACAGAATGCAAAGAATGGTGAGGAAGGATACCAGCTACCATTAACTAAGCCCAATTTAATCTAGTATTCCGTAGTCAGAACTTTTGTTTTAAAATAAGGATTTTCAACAGCAAAACAACTAAGTGAAAGCTCATGAAAGGCTATTTTCTTGCTTGTAATGTCATAATAATGGTTTTTTGTGACAAAGTTTGATTTAAAGCCGCCCATTAGGCTAATGATTTCCTAGTTATTAAATAGGCATATTTAGGAAATACTGTTTGATCTATATATGACAAAGATTTAGTAAACACCACCGTCGTGTAAGAAAAACAAATAAATAAATACATAAATAAATAAATAAATACATAAATAAATAAATACACATAAATCGGTTTAAAAAACAATAAATAACATTAACAGCTATGCACAAATTTGAGAAACCAGCTAATATCAACGTAGACGAAGCCAATACAAAATGCGGAGATTCCTGCATGAACTCCACTGGTTTGATTTATGATAAAACCATGAAACCATGTCTTTGTCAGATATAAGAAAATGACGAAGCATATTAAATTTTTTAATTATTTATGTGATTTGAGTTCAGTGAAAACGTACATGACAGTTTCATTCATACTGACTGTCAGCGAAGAAATTGCATTGACATCTTATAAGGTATAGATCTTATATCTCTCTCTCTATATATATTATATATCTTATATATCCATCTATATTTTACAGTAACTATGGATTATGTGACAGGAACCACAGGACTGATTCCTTGGCTGGAACATCAATTCAGGCCACGACATTTTTGTCACGTTCAAATATATATTAAGCTTATTGTATTCTTCCAGCCCACATAATTTTAGGTTAAAGGCAGTTGGATTAAAAAAAAAAAAAAAAATCTACACAAGTTAACCAAATTCTGTAACCACACGCCCCCAATATAGAACTAGATGTCTCCTCCTCCTCACCCCCGCCCCCATTTTTAACACCTTTCATACCAACGTCATGTTTTTTTTTTTTTTTTCACAAAAGAAAGGGAAGGCGAAAACTTGGCGACAAACATGGAGGAAGAAGCCCCTGCCACAGAGCGCTCAGACCGGTCTCAAGTTGAAGTTTACAATCACACTGGACAGATGACCATATCACACTGGAGGGATCTTCAAAATACATCATCAATTTACTCATCAATAATTGCCTGGCTAAAGATTTGTGCAACTCTTGTGCTGATCTTTGTGTTTGTGATATCTTTTACATTTGAATACATAAATCAGTACCAGACTGTCATGGCAAATAAGCAAACTTTCGTCATGAAGGTGAGTTACTGAGAGGTATGTATACTGTGTTTGTTTTGAGGCATAAAGATCGAGTCAGTTACACGAGAAGACTGCGGAATCCAGTGCAATGTTGGTGGCATCCATCTAGATGCCACTGCCCAAGTCCGCGGTATCATATTGTGTCATACCATTACGTGTCATTACAGGTGTCGCTCAATACTGGATGGAATCGACCTAGCCCACATAAAGTAGTATAAGTCAGCTTTCAGTCACGGCAGTGAAAAATAGGTTAATTTAGAGTCATCTGAGTCTAGATCTCAGTCAGCGTAAAAATTCACTTTATGCAATTTCAGGATGATAATAAGTAAGCACTGTTTTGTTTTTGATTAGAAAAAGAATATTTGACATTCCTCAAGAGTAATACTCCATCACAAAACGGACACAGAAGATCTGCGGCTATCAACCACTTATCTCTGTCATAGCATTGGGGGCATGCTGCATACTATATTATATTTGAATGGTGTCCGTAGTCAGAAATTCTATTGATTTTCATTAATGGAAGATCCTTTGCAGCGGCTTATTACTTCCCTTTGCCAGACACGAGAGGTGTCGAATGAACAGTGTAAGGGTAAAACAAAACAAAACAAAACAACACCAACAACAACAACAACAACAAACAAACAAACAAACAAACAATTTCGTTTACGCTCTTTACTTGAAATTTACACCATGAAACAATCCAAACATTTCATGATGTAAAGAAAATGTTTCCTCCTTTTTTGTAATAATTTTAGCATTTTCCTTTTTTTTTTGTTTTTATTGATCTTTGGAATGGCAAGTTGTTAAGTTGTTGTTTTTTTCTTCTTTACAGGGCTTGTTCAGCACCTCTTGTGTTTGGCAAGGGGAAGTAATACTGTAGTCAAATTGATTTCCCATTACTTGGCTGAATCCACGTCTGTCATCAGACCGAGACTTTATACAAGTTTTGATGATCCATTATAAGAATCTACATCACTCCTATCCATCATTTAATTATTTTCTTTAAAAAAATGTACGTATCTACGAGTATATCTATATTGTGAAATTGCAAGAAAACCCATAATAGGCTTATGGACTCGAAAACTGCTGAATGGATCAGGCTGAAATTTGGCACACAGCATTGTTGCATTTGGATTTGTGTTTACATAAACCCGAAAAGAGCTTATTATTGACGTTACTCTGAAAATGCGATAATAATCGAATAATAAACTCGCGAGACTGTTTGACCCGAATTGTACGCTCAACAATATGACGGGTTAAAAACACAGTTTCTTTGAGTAATATTCAGGATAATCAGCTCACACTTGGCTATACACTTTAAGGCGATGGGCTATATTTATCTCACGGAGGCGTGAGTTCTCTTCTAGTTCAGTTTGAAATCAGGAAAATATTTGCTTTTTCCGATTCAAATGAATGTGTCGCATTCACTTTTGAAGCTTCAGATCGTCATAGTGTTAAGACATTTCACACAAATCATACTTTCTGTGGACGTCTCTTTGCGTTGTTGTTATTGTCAATGTAACATCATTATTTTCACTGCGCTTGGATTGTACTGTGTCTTCTTTTAACTCTCAATTGGTCCGAGACTAGGCGTCCCTATAAACAGACCAGGTAACCGGATTCATTTGAAGGCTGGCAATTAATCGTGGCCCTAGAATTGAACTATTTTAACTGCAACAACTTTATAACATAGTTTGGACACTTTCACTCTGAGACGAACGGTGAGCGAAACTCAGATCGTGTGACTCTTGTTGAACTCTGCATAGTGCATGCATGGTGCTCATAGATTGGGCAGCCTTTTCTTAATTTGGCTATTGTTATAAATGTCTGATGTATTTCTCATATCTGAATGCGATGAATGTTTTCATGTCATGATATGTTTAAATTTGTGTCTCATTTTTGCCAAGTTATGATTTGTATGAATACAATATTGTTAAGGTCAACAACTTGGCCTCTTGTCACTGATTTTTCAAAAGGTGTTTTAAATCTGGTGATGTAAACAGTCAGCCTTCAATGTCTGGTGTTCGGCCTGGTATAGGGACGCCTAGGTCCGAGAGAATTCGGAATGACAAGAATGGTAATATCATGGTTTTCTCATTTTAGGGCCCGCCTCCAGGCTGCAGCGGCGATTCCAAGTCCTGGACAAATAATGACCTATATGAATGCGTTGAGTATTACCGTGTTGTGGAGGTAAATCCACTGTGGGAAGTCTCACCACTAAAGGTAAGAAGAGACTCTGCAAATAAAGTGCTGAAATGCCTGGTGAATGTATCTCTACTCTTTTCTATCCTCCTTACAAATCTATACATCGGCTGAATTTTGAGTCAGATTCATCGTAAAAATGTTTCAGTAAAAAAAAAAATTAAAAAATTGCCAAACGTAAGCCGTAAAATTGCGACAAAGACGTGGCAGACAAGTAGTAAAAAAAGTAAAATATAGCCTACAGTAAATTGATAGTTCAAAGCAAATAACTCTAAATTTATGGACAGTTGTTACAGCTATAATAGACTTGTCAGATTGACCGTTTGTAACAAGACTTCGGAAAGGATATGTAAATCTATTCATGGGGCTAAAGAGAACCTGCCCATTTGGTAAACTAATTCTATATCATAATATATATATGAACCTTCTCAGTAAGTTTGGTCTAGTTATACGCTCTTTTTTTCCTTTTAACATAGAACCTTCAATGATTATCGACCGCATATTTTATTGTCTTTGTTTAGTCTAAAGAGCTTGCATGTAATTTATTGTGATGAAGGAGATCTAGTGGTAAATGATGAATAGGAGATGCTGGCAATGGCTATGAGTACATATTTCCAGCCTTATATTGTAACACTTTGTCTATGGCAGGTGTTGGTGACTGTTGTAGCTCGCCCTTTGCTGACCTTACTGGAACTCATGACGGACACCTTGTATCGTTGCTTCAGCCAGTTTCTCACCAGGACTCCAGTCATATGGCAAATAGTGTTGGCGGTGTCGATAATATTCTTTATGATGTTATGTTTTCTACCGTTGATGATGATGATATTTCGCTATTGTAAGGTACTAAATACTTTACACTTAACATTCATGTATTCTATAGGATGGCGACCGAAAGACGTAGCAAATTTTGTTTTTATTTCGTTTTTTAATGTTAAACAACACACAAATTACGCTGTATTACAAACGGAACGCATAAAGGAACATTCTCGAGAAGATTAAGGCAAAAGGCCGGGCCTTAAAAGGACGTTGTTGCCCTAATGGCCATCTTCATTATCTCTGTCGTACTCGGTATGTTATGGAAAATTTTCATTCTTGCAAGTTTTAAGGATTTATTTATTTATTTATTTTTTCATGCAAAAGACAGATGATTAGGTGACAAGAAACATACAAAGACAATTATTAATCATTGACTGCCACAATGTGGACACACAAAGGAGTCATTGGCTTCTTATGTCTTTCTCTTTGTTCGCTCCCAGCTCATCAGAAGTATATAAATGGAAAAAGCGGGTTCGAGGCTCAGAAATGTCACAGGAGAATGTGGGTGCAGCCAATCACTGACGTTCCAGAAGAAAAGAAACCAATCACAAGTCAAGAATCATGCAGGAAAATCAAGGAGTGAATATAGCCGGGAGAAAATGGATGCTGATGCATAAAAAAACATTTTTTTTTTTTTTTTACAGAAAACAGCTGGTTATCCTGACCCTTTAAACAGTTTTAATAGCGCTATAACACAGGTTTTTTGTCACTTATCAGCTTAAGACCATGTGCTGGTAAATAATGATGAAAAATCAATTAAAAAAAAAAAAAAAATGAAAATCCCACTCACAAAGTCTGCATACATTTATGAGAATGATGGTTCTCAGAACCACAAACGAAACAAACATTTTCGCTAAATATGCTGCAACTTTTTGCCACCGTTTATGTACTAGGGGAACAAATTACTGCATTTCTCTTCTGACAATAGTAATATGAAATATGTGAAGTGTACAAGACAAACATATTGTGGGTTGGTTATTTGTTATAAAAATCAGTTATGAACTATCCATTGGAAGTAAAGAGGGATTCAGTGAAGCATTATTGTATAACTCAGTTAATATTCCTGAGACACAAATATTATACAAAAGATACATGCATTTATAAAGTCTAGAATAACTGAAATGAGAAACTGAAACGTTAGAGGATTTCTATGTGTGGCACTCAATGCCCATCAATCTTATAATTTATCATCAAACAGAACTATTGTTTAAGAAGCGGATACATGTAATCGTTATGCATAAAAACGTTTTGACAGTAACAGGGGGAAAAAAAGTAAAACTATATTACATAACTGATGCATGATTACGGGGGTGTGCTGATACCTAAGGTAAATTCAGGAAAAGCAATGCGAGTAGGGCAAAATATGTTACAAAAAGCAAGTAAACTACCTTGGAGCTTTTTCAAAACATTTCCGTTTTGAAATCCAATGGACAAATGATAACTACATATTCGTGTATATAGATTTGTAATTGTAATGTTTGCTTTCAGATGTAAACATTCATATAATTATGTTTGTTATTTTGTGTCATGTTTAAATCTGTTATTATTAATCAAGAATTTTGTTATGATATTGAAAATAACTTTTTTAAAAATAACTTTTCTAGAACAGAATTTTTAAGATATATAGCACTGTTTACTTGCCACACTCAAGGTCATATTAGAGATCTTTTCTGTTATGAGGAAAAAAATAAATAATAAGATAAACTTTAATTTTTGTTTTCGGGAGTTGTTATCATACTACTAATTATGGAAACCTTTATGTATTTTGCGCAAATTGATACAGACTAGTTATTAGGTTAACTCGCAAACATATGTATGCGAAATCCTCTTTTGATACACAGAGCTGGTGCAATCAGATAGCCTACGTCTGTATGTGGCATATAGAAAAGTCTTTGGTATGTCAACATTTGTCGATGGCGATGGATGAAGAACCAGACAACTATCAGCAGAAGGTTGAAAGGCGTAAACAGTACGTAACTTTTGAAGTAAACTCTCTCTTCTGATCTGGTGCCGTGGTTACAAGTACTAAGATTGATTGTCTTCTCCAGCTCCTACATTGTAATTTCGTGTCTGAATCTGCCAGTGTTTGAAAAGGCATGGGGCAGCCGTAAATAACTATGATATTGTATCTACATGGCATTATCTACAGACGGAGAACAGTCCAGCTGTGGTCTGATTTATCTCCCTTTGATAGATCTTGTTACACGTTTGTGGTCCCTAGTTCTTTTTTTTTTTTCTCTTTTTGTATTTGGACAGACCAAGGAAGACAGAGCTGCAGTTGTTTTTCTTTCCCCCTGTCTGAGAGCCGATCTTGAATCTTTTTAGACTTGCAAACAGTAAAAATCGCAAATGTGGCCTTCGTCCGGTCTGTGGAGCACTCTGAAGCTCTGTGGAGAGCAACTTTGGGAGATATCCCAAGTATCGTCTATCATATTTCACAGTGACATGATTAGTCATCTCTTGGCTAATGTTTTCCCGTACTATTCTGCGTGGCAAAATCGGTTTGGTTACGCCTCTCAACCCTCCTGTAGGTGGTTATCTCAGGCAGTAAAATGCAGTTTTAAAGCCATCTGTCCGCGGGATACCAAGTACTCCTGGAAGGCACTGCATATGAAAGGAACATGTATTAATTTAGTTTAAGCTGGCAATTCATTCGTGGAGTCCAATATCTCATGTCCTTATAAATTTAAGAGTGAGCCCGACACCACATAAAATCATAGGGAGAATCTGTAGATTATTTGGTCAGATTTGTATCTTAGCACACTTTTTTTTTTTCGTCTTTATTTGGTCAGTTTTCCAACCGTGGGTGGAGTTTTCCATATGCATGATCTCATTTTCCAGGAAGAATGATTATGTTAGGGTGAAACTCAAATACATTTATGGGAAATTTAAGCCCTTGAATTCCTGCGGCTGGTTATTTCGGATTCAAATAGAAAGACGTGGACGTTGTCCGTAGAGTAGATCACAAATGTTACAAATATTGTTTATCTCTGCGGATACATTTACAGAATTCACATTTCAATCTGTTGCATGATGTTTGCCTTGAAGAAGAACCGCCTTGATGTTTTAAGATTTGCAACATGTGAAAGAACCCACCACAATGTAAGACTATAAAATTTGTCGAGATTTGTTCATATTCTTGCACACCTGGATCTGTCTTCGTAACAAACATAAAATGTTTCATTGGCTGACTTTTTTCTTTCTTTTGTATGCAGTCTCTGAAAACAATGGTAATGTTGGTGATGTGAAGATGCTGGTGCTGATGATGATGACGATGATTAATTCTTAAGTTATCAGCTCTCTTGAATGTTAATTGTTTTCTTTTTCAATGTATTAGTTCACGGCCCAAGACATTTTTATAAAATCGATGATGACAATGATGATAATCCTGTGCTACATAATAAACACATTTTCTGTTAACATTTTCTTTCGTATACAGCAATACACTACCAAAAAAATTTCATATGTTACTGTATTGCTCTGATGAAGAACAGAGTAGGTTCGAAACTTTGGCTGAGTTATACAACTGTTAACGTATCTAGTTCTTCACATTGCTAGTTGTTTCTCTTGATGTATTTGAGTGGTTGCCAGTAGACAGTCGTCTTATATTTCAGGGCATTTTTATTACGATGACCTTGATGATGATGATGGTGATGAGAATATGCATATTGCAACAATGATAGTGAAGATGATGACGAATGATCATCATGGTTTCCCACTTGGAATGGTTAATCATGTTATCAATTTCCATCGTATGTAGTCCTCATACTTTTTGTTCATTTTTTAAAATATATTTATTTTGTTATAGTTTCGTGTTTATTTATTTGTTTATTTATTTATCTGTAGATATATATATATATAAATATTCATTTGTTTATATTTAGTTTTTGATTATTTTATTTTGATAATTATTTCTCTTTTTATTATTTATTTATATCTTTATTTTTGGAATAGTTTGAACAACTTACGTGTTGACACTCTATGGCTTCTATTTTGAGATTTTTTATAACGGTGATAAAGATGATATTGTTGATGATGACAATATAGGAAACAGCAAAAGAATACTTTTTTTCTATCTATTACGAAATACATCTTGACCAGAGAAGAAGAGTTCAAATACAATACTTGAAAAATACGATATAAGCATGCTTTTGTTACTTTTTCTAGCCATACATATATACCTACATGTACATACATACGTACACACACACACACACACACACACACACACACACACACACACACACACACACACACACAAATTCATACATATACATGCATAACCTGATTAGATACACATAAACAGTTATCCATTTAAACTCCTGTTTAAAAATTATGATTCATGATGATACAAAACAAATCTTATATCTTTCCGTCCTGACTTTTATAAATAAATATTTATCTTCTCGTATCCTTATCTATTTCATTTAAAGTTCAAGCCAACATTTTATCAAAAGTATCCTACTCAGTTCACATGGCTATAGAACAGGGGTTCCCAACAGGTGGATCCCAAGGGGATCGCAAAGCCCTGACAGGGAGGTCGCGGTACTTTGCGAGAAGTGTCTGGAGAAAAGAAATTTCACCTCAACATGGTTATGGTTTTTATAAGCTTTTAGATCTCCTGTAGTGGTGGTTATCTCAGCTGTCCACCTCAACATTTACATTTTTCGTGCTTTATATATTTTTGTTGTTGTCGTTGTCGTCTTTGTTTCAACACAAAAAAAACATATGTTACAGCCCTTCAATGTCATTAGACGACATTATATGTACGTCTGTAAGTGTATGTGCCTGTGTAATTGTGTAACTGTGTCTACAACAGCAGTTAAAGAAAATGAAATGTAATTCAAGCTGCTAAAAGTCGGAGGTTTCAAGCGATTGCACGAGGAGTCACGAGTGCAAACATATTGAGAGCCACTGCTTCAAAACGTATACACACTTAGGCTTGAGACGTTTTAGTCCTCACACCCGTTAGATTATCAATAACAATCTTTGAATCTGTGATCTATCAGATTGGTAGGAGAGACAAATATCATAACAACAGCATGATCTTTTCTTGTCAAGATCTTGCCACAATTGTTTCCTTCTCGTGAGAGAAAAAGGCTAACAAAATTGGCTTACGACTGTAAACGGACAGTAGCACACAAGACTTTCAACTTGTGCCAACAGCACGGCATATTAAGTATCTGTGCCACACACACACACACACACACACACACAC
>JBCAUA010053643.1:0-42142 GCA_038406235.1 Peronia verruculata
TTATAAACAATGAACACAGAAAATTTCATCAGTGTATCTTTTGTAGTTTAGTCACAGTGATTTTTTAGAAATACCCTCAAAACGTTGGCGGTGAGGGCATATCAGCTGAAAAAATGGTTGACATTGAGTGAGTTAAATATTGCAAAAAAGAAATACTGAATTTGAGATATCACCTCAATTTTTTTTTTTTTTCTATGGAGATACCCATGCAATAAGTTTTGTTTTTTTTTTCACCTAAAATCTAACAGTTTGCCTTATGATCAGAAGCTGAGGAAAGTGCACAGTGTTTATTATTGGTTAATACTTGTTTGTTTCATAAATATTCCATATTTCATTACTCCCACTTGGTAGAAATATAGTGGCTATTGGGTTACATGTAGAACAAACATAGTGGACAGTCTGTCTCTTGGGAAAGTGAAAAATTTAGGACAGCCAGTGTAATAACTACTACAGTCTCAGCCACAAAGATCATGTGGCTGTGTTATCAAGCATGTTATTGCTAGAAGATTGAACAAGATTTCAATTTGAAGTTCATATCACGGAAAAATGGATAATGCACATGGTTCTGCATTCTTCGTTACATTATTTATATTTAACAGTGAGTTACAAGAGCTGGTACAAAATTGTGTCCCAATGAGGCTGGTATGAAGTTGTTATTAAAATTGTGATCTAACCTAACTTGGTGCTTTCCTAGCTAGTAGGTAATATTTTTCTGTAAAATTGACTCTCATTGGCTCTGCACAGCGTGACCAGAAAAGACTACCAGGAGACATTTGAGTTCCTCAACACCCTGGCAAAGAATCTGACAGCCAAGATGGCCTCGAGCTGACTAAATCTTGCGTCCACCGCCCCATCCCAGGAAGGCAGCAAACTTTGAATCAACCAGATAAATGTTCTATGTTTGTCCTGGTACACTTTTTTTTTTTTTTTATCATTACTGTAATTGAATAATTAATATTCTAGTTCACTATACTGCAGTGTCCATTTAGTAGGTAGTCAATCTGAAGGGGAGGATAGTTTATATTTATAAATATATATATTTATGAAATGTATTTGGTTTTAAAGGTCTTTGTCTACATATGTTGACAATAGGACTTGTATCAGCTACAGCATTAAATCAGGAATTCCTTATTTTATTAATCAAGATCAGGAATTCCTTGTTTCATTAATCAGAGACAACGACAGATGATGATGCCTCACATAATGACTGTGATAAAGGCTGTGGGTTATGATTCTGATGTGGATTATGGAAGATGGTTAAACTGTTGGTACATTGACCATGAAATCATTGATGAGCAAGTGATTTGTTGGAGCATGTGAAGTACATAATTGATTTTTCATTTACGCAGTTGGTTATGTATTTGTGCATTTTCATGATGTTTATTATATTTGTTAAGGGCAGAGATCATTGTCTATGACATGATGCCTGCTGTCCACATTCACATGACACGAATAAAGGGACTTTATTTTATGAATTAAAACACAAGCAGTCACACTACATGTTTCCACAGACCAGCAGGAGTTCAGATGAGTATGATTAAAAACAAAAAAGAAGATATGGCAGGCCATAATGTGATATAAATACAGCCTCCTCACAACAACGAAAACTTATTCAAATTTTCACATCTTGTTGGTGTAATTTAAGAGACTCTCTATTTTGCAGACTGACCTCAATCTACTTCTAGTGTAAATTTAGCCTTTTGTTACAAAAGTAAAAACTAAAGTAAATGATGTGTGTAAATATATTGACAGTACCTTTTCATATATTTTGTGAGTACTTGTTTTTGAAATAGAGGCCGGCAGGGATCACAACCTTAAGTGCTGCTTGTCAGAAAGCTTGTACATAACCGGTTCATATCCTTAAACAGTGAACACTGTTGGTTTGTATTTCACCATCTTATTTGTGTGCACAGAGAAAATGGCAGCCAGCCAGCAAATCCAGCTAGGATATGGTGCCAGCAGTGTGTAACTGTACTGATGATGTGTTAATGTATGTGAGATCAGCACTCAAGCTGATGTGACCATAATTAACATTGTCAGTGAGAGAAAAAATTGCCACATCGTACACAGAAAACAGTTTATGTCTGTATCTATATATTCAGATCCAGCATTAGTGAACGAGAATCTTAATTGTTGCATGAAATAGCTTTAATATCAGTATTTTTAACTACCCATGTAATTTTTTCAGTTTATGCATATTTTACCCTTTTTTTTTTTTTTCAAAATTACCTTAAAGCTTTTTGAACAGACTTTTTTTTATCAGTGGAAGATTTGCAGTTGAATATATTGCATGGCCAGTATTTTTTGTAGTGGTTTCTAATTTATGGGAGTGATCAAGATATATTTCACATATTGTATGAAGTTTGACCACATTCTTTTTGTACTTTTTCTTCCTAGTACATTTAATGGCTTTATCTTAATTTTGCTTTTTTGCTAAAAGTAGTGAAGAGATTGACATGTTTCCAAGGTCCTGTGATTGAGAAACACAGGCTGTATGCAACCAGAAAATGGACAGCATACAATGAATGACAGTGAGATGGACAGAAAAACAGTATTGGCTGTGGTTTAATCTTAAGATTATTAAGCTTAAAATAAGGGGCTTGATATGCTCATAGCATTCATGATTTTTTATGCGAAGCAAGAGTATATGTGCTGTAAATTGCAGAGCTGTAAGACCAGGAAATGTAATTCACCATGTATCATTGAGTGGCAATTATGAATTACTGTCTGGTGCATTTATTTACAAAGTTGATGCTGTGAAATTTAACATGATTTTCTGTAGTCAGATTTTAGTTTCAGTTTTGCTCAAATTTGCTAGCATTTCTCTTACAATCACTACCAGGACAATGAAGTTTTTGATTTATTTAGCCTCAGGAATAGCGGTCATCAGATGATCGCATTTTTTGTTGTTCTTGTTGTTTTGTAGTCTTTGACCTTTTTTTTTTTTTTTAAATTTTTTAATTAGTCATTTTTGAGACCATCGAAATATTTATTAGAACATACTGCATTGCAGAACAAACGTGTGATTGAATCTTCACGTATGCATTTATTCTCCAAAGTCAAATCTATTGCATTAAAGGAAGTGGGAGATTTGAGGGAAAAAATATCCTTACGGAGAAAATGATTTGTTTTGTTGTTTCACAGGCTGTGAAGTTACATTTGACCATGATAACCATAGTGCCATTGTATTTCTTCTTATATGTGTAAGGATTCCATAGGTTATGAAGAAATGAATAGTTCCCAGGAATGTCATAATTTTAATTTACATAGTTTGAAATTAATTCCTTCATTACGTAATGTCACAAATGCCATTCTGGAAACCATGGATCAAGTTTTGTCAATATTGTTGTTGTGTTGATATTATTGATGTCAGCGTGCCTATCCTGTCAAAATGCAACAAAATTCAGTAGCTACATAAAGTGAAATATTGACCATAAATGATGCTTCTGCAGATAAGTGACTTTTCTTACCCAGTTATTGTGATAACTTCCTGAAAACCACCCTATAGTGTATGTTCACTTCAAGCAATGTCTGTTTTTTTCTGCCTTCCTCAAGATGAAGTAATGCATGGTAAATAAACTGATGAACTCGGACCAGTATCTGAAATGAGTGTATTTGTGATTGTGGACACCCTTTAGCTCGCGAAATGCTTGGTTTGTTAGACTGAGTTGTTTTGCTGTATGAAAGTTTGGGCTGGTCCTGCTTAGCTGTCTGTATTCCATTCCATCATTGGACACTGACACTGTTTGTTCCTCACTTTGTACGTTATCTCTACTCCATTGCTATTTTGATGTCATGCCAGGCTTGGGGCGTTTTCAAGCTTTTTCCTCCGTTACTTGATCTTTGTTTAAAAAAAATTTTTTTTTTTTTCTGTTATTTTTTTACTTCTGAGGTATGTTTATATACTGGCATTAACTTTTTCGGTACGATACTCACAGAAATCGCACAGAATCAAATATATAATCTTTGTTTCCATTTGCAATGCTGTGGTTATTTACACTGCTCGGAGACATACATCTCTCCTTGTTACAGAAAAATGAAGTGAGTGATTGTCACATTTCAGTCCTGTTTAGGTGCAGACAAAAGCAGTGTATCACCCAGTTACTCATCAATAGGTATGCTCTCCTTGTTCACCTTGTGTGTGTATGTATCATAGACCAGTACTTTCAGTGAATCATGCCCTTTACTTTAGGTACCTACACAGAATGTTGGTGGCAGTATAGAGGTACATTCTACATTCTCCTACATCTGTCACCCTTCATTTTATTGTCCCAGCAATGTGATCCTTTACACATTCATTGTTTCGACATGTATTTTATATCTCCATTATTGCTGTTTTGTGGTTTTCTACTCATTTATGTCTTTGAACCAAGAAAAAAGAATTTTAAAAAAACATACCAGGGAGGGCCATATTACGTTACATGGCATTTGTTGGTCAAGTATGCCGGGAAATAGACATGCACACTTTGCGTCAACACCGCCATTGTAGATGCCTGTTAACTTGCACCATATAAAGCTATCAAGGTATGGTGCAAGAGGGTTGATATTTGAGGACAAAAATATAATTTAACCTAATTTTAAACAGACATGGTGTGTGACTGTTACCATCATCGATATCAAAGACCGGGAAACATTTATATGGCATTTCTGTAGAACGTTGTCACACTGTGAGTTGTCAGATGATGGGAGAAACTCTGTTAACACTGTAGAACAGACCACGCTGTGAATATTTACATGGAGCATTCTTGTGCAGCTTGTCATTGTGAGAACTACAATTAAGAGGGCAAGAACAAAGATGTAGCAACTTTCATGCGACTCTCTCTTATGCAAGAGTCAATATTTAGTGTCAATATTTACAATCCTCTCTCAACTTTCATGTGACCAAACCGTGTCTACATGGAGATTCTGTATGGGACAGTCACTACATAGCTGAGATGTAACTCTAGTCAATTTTTGAGCATACAAAGTCATTGGTATCACACTAAAACTTGTTCATTTCGTGAAAAAAAGCCTTATGGCACGGTATCTTGTGCAGAATTTGAGATGTTGGCACTTAAAGGCAACGTGGGTGATCTACTGCTGCAGGTGAAATTAGTGAGAAAATGAGCTGATAACTTTTGTTAATCCCTATTAAAATTAACTCATTAAATTACAATTTTTTTTATTTTACTCAATATATTTTAACACACTTTACCCAGGATATATTTTTCAAAGGAACAGAAAGATCTAAAGAAAAATGTGAAAACTTAACTCACTGCGAAAAGATTGTGATTTCTCCAGTTGCCCCATTCTGATGCACACCTGATTTCATTGTTTTGCATCTCAGTTTATGGTGAACAACAGAATAAATAAAACACCTCCAGGCTTGACTGTATTCATTCTTGTAATATGTTGAATATCCAAATTACACTGATACATGTCACACACAAGGTAGATATTCACATGCACACGTCTACAAACACGACTAAGTAAGACTTGACTGGAACCATGGAATCTCTGCTAATGTGTGATGCTGAATGAAACAGCATGAAAACTAAATACAGGTTATTACAACTGCAAAATCCTACTCTGTGAATAAAATATTCATTTGCAATGGCAAGCTGAGCCAAAATGCAGAGGAACAAAAAGGCCTACAAGAAAGAAACAAGTGTGCTAAGATCACTGATACTGCAGACTGGTTTTTATGTCCGATATGTCCCTGAAGCTTGATCATGACATAAGATTGCTCCAAAATAAGCTAGATGTACTACTATTTTTAAAAACATCTAATTAGTCGTAAAACCAACTCAATGTACTATTATTTCCTAAATGTATCTAATGTTTAAATTTGTTATTGGTGCAAAATTTTTTACCCATGAGAAAAACCAATAAAAAAGTCACTGTCGGTATCACTTACGGTTCTAATCACTGACTACTTGATTAAAAATCTTTGATTTTGAATTGGTGACAATACTCTCACTTGATTCCTAATCCAGCAAAATGACAAAAATGTTGGTCTATCATCAACCACAAAAATGTTGGTCTATCGTCAACCATTGTCAATATGGAGCAACCCTGACATATAGTCCCAGAATATCAAACATCGAGATTCTTTATGCATTCACGGGGTTATACATAAGAGACTGCAAGCTTGGGGTAACAAAGTGGACAATGTGTCATGAAAGGAAAAAAAAAAATGACATTGCTTTAAGAACACTGAGATAACTTCATGATCTGTAATTTTTAAATATGCACATTTATGCATTCCACTTGAAAAAAAAAAAATAAAAGTAAGGGTTCTTGAATATAATTAAACACACTCAAAGAGTTAGGGCTAAGTGCTATTTTATGTATACCACAAAAAAAAAAAAAAAAACAGAACTATCCAAGAAAAAAGGAAAATTCTTCATAGGTTTTACATTCTTTCAGCACACAAACACATTTGTACATAAGCATCTTACATCTATGTATTCCAGCTATGTATACACTAGCAACTGCATTCAACTGTAACCCAAATATTCTCACCTTGCACACTAATAAAACATCAAACTCACTTGTTATTTTGTCCTTCACAAAGATAAGTTAGGGTTTTGTTATGTAGATAAACTTGTATGTCATTATATTTACCAAAACACAAGAGCACAAAGAAGAAAAATATCAAGAGAATAATACATTTCAAGTCATGAAATTACATTAATATTTATGCATCAAAAATGGCATTATTTTGACTTGTCCCATCAAAGCAATTTTTTAATGCTCCGTGGAAAACTCTACATTCAAAGAGAAGTTATGTTCCATAAAAATTACATGTACATGAATAATTAAGACAGTCCTTACGCATAAAACAACCAAACAAAGAGCAAGATCGTTCATGTTGGCTAATTTTTCTTTTTCTTTTTTAAATTATTAAAAATGTATCATGGGGGGGAGGGCATTTACATTTAATTTCACCTTTTCTGACTGGCAAGTAAATGCAGTTCTAAAATACCATCTCTTACTGCAGTGCAGACTGTTGCTGATGCCATGTCGGGATGACACAGTGGGATGTCAGAATGAAATTTACTGCCATGGAATCACAAAGATTTAACTCTGAATATGAAAACTTGGCATAGAGTTGAAGTCAAGTAATCATTTTTCCTAAATTAAGTAATCTCATTTCCCTTTCTAGTTATCACCGATAAACCTATACATGGAAAATCTCTTGGAAGCCTCTATTGCATGTTTCAGCCACCTTAGGGTGCAGCAACTCTTGGTGGAGGAAAACTACCACTCACTTCTTGCAGACATATCATAGTCATGTCATCATAACAGAATCAAACTCCCCAAAATTTCATGACATCGTTCTCCTGAGTTGAAGTCTGACACATTTGCCTGATTGAGTCAACAGAGTATTTTTAGTGAAAAAGTTGATGCAGGAAAATGCCAAATGAGAAGACAATAAAACTGAACAGATTGATTACAATGTGGAGAAAAGTAATCCAGACATAACAATATCCCAGTTGAAAGAAGAAAAAAAAAAAAAGTATAATGTACAAAGATCTGTCTACTTCATTATAGAAGCTCTGCTGAACAAATGTCTCTGACAGATTCTAACATCAAATGGCTCAACAAGGTGTTCAATCATCACCGTAACCATGAGTCTAACCAAGAATTTGTGATGGTACAGGTAAGAAAACGGCATTTGAGTCCAACACACACTGCAAGGAATGCCAGTAAATGTCACTGGACAGGCTCTGGATTTGAACTCATGATGGAGGAGATAATGAAAGCATCCTAAACTGACTTGGGTGTGGAAACTGCACATGGATCTTGTCATTATCAACTTGACAAGAGAGGCTGGGGAAATGATTGACAGAGACTACAGGACTACATTGTGAAGGCCCTGCTCCACCTGTGATGAGGAATAACTAACTACATGTCACTCGTTGATGACACTCCACAGTTCGAAACTGATAACATTTAAACCCAAAACTGTATTCTTTCTTTGCACTGACCAAAGGTCATTCAACAGCAACAGCGTTCCCACTTACACTAAACTGTTTTCAGGATCTTTACATTAAAAAAAAAAACATTCTTACAGATGAATTGTCTTGCAGCCAGTCAAAATGAGACATCTGTCGATTTTTTACCATATGGCGTTTTTGGTATATGAAAGCTTATTTCATACCCTTTCAGATGGTGGAAAAAGTTTTGTGCTAGCTTTATTTTAGCTGGAGATATTGCAGTTTAAAGAGACAAGGGGGGACCTCCCAGAAATGACCAAAATTCCGAGAAAACCGAGTTTAAATGAACAGTTGAATGCATGAACCTACATGCCTACCTCACAAAAATCCAATTTTAATGAGGAAATATTTATAAATCGAAGGTAAGATCGATATTGTTTCATTCAGAAATGAATGCACTTTTGATTTCTGCAATAAAAAAAATCAGTACCTGACCCCACGTCATCACATTCAAAGCCCAATTTCTCGGTTCTAGCCCGGTGACTTACATCTCATTTCGACTGGTCGTGAGACAATTATAGTCCATTTTGCTTTAACAATTTTTTTTTACTACTAATAACATGTTTTCATCTTACAGTATATGTCAATTGTTATGCTAGCCTCAGACGATTGATGCAAAACCTCAATGGAAAAAATTAATTGCTTATTCATGATTTATGGAGCTGGCCACAGACTGAAGTGCAATAAAATAAAAGGAAAAAATCTATATGGATGACCAAATAAAGATACAGTTTGTTAAGACTTATCGTACTATGAGAAGATGGATATTACCATCTAGCAGTTCTTTTCTGAAAGCCACAGTAATCTTATAAATTCAATAAGCTTATCACATCTTTGACTGTAACCATCAGTTACAAACGCACAACCAAAAAGAAATTCAGTACATCAAATAGACATTGTAAAAAAAAATAATAAGGGAAAAAATCCGAGGAAATCCATTTCAGCAGTAATCTGTCGATAATGCTCTAGTTGGCAACAGCTGCTGAGCCCAGGATTCTCAAGTCTACCTCAGAGAACTCAAATGATGTATAGTCAGGGTACATGTTGCATAATCCGTTGTAAAAAGAGGAAAAGTTATTTTCTATAGAGACCATTGAAAAACTTTCTAAAACTGACAAATACACACTGAGTCAAGCTTACCAATCCATGAAATACATTTAACACTATCCAAAAGTTGATATACAAATTAATTTGGATTTCATTGAAATGAAAAATTTGTCTGACTTACTGGCTTCAGGAGATGAAGCTAAAAAATAGGAGACTACTGAAGTGATTAGATGTACTGGCGATAGAGAGAGAATGTGCAAGGCAAAGTGCAGGGACGTGAAATTTTTTCATGGAAGAGTAAGAAAAATGTTCACCATCTGGTCTTTTTCGCAACATAGCATTAATAGTGGGTTTAACTCATTCTATCCGGGCTACGAGTTAGCTCGTCATGACTACAGATCCGGGCTACGAGATAAGTTGTAAAGGTTATACCAAACGGACTTTCGCCTATTTTTACTTGTAAACTGGTAAATACGAAACTGCGGCTGTCCTAGCACTACGTGGGCATTGCAATGGCATGTTTTCCTTTCGAATTTGATGCCAAAGCGACCAAATAACGTGGTAAAATGTCTCGAAAATGGACCTGGAAAATCCAGGATGTGCTCGGCGAATCTAGATGGATTCTATTTAGATGCAGAGAGTGCTGATTTTAATCAAAATGACATGATGTGAATTCCAAGGAAGGTAGATCTAGTCTAGATCTAGATCTAAACCTAGAAGCTGAAGCTGTGGTTCAAAGACTAGATCCAGGAATGCTCGCAGCAGCCTTCATATCATGACTCGTGTTATCATGTGTCAGTAGTAGCCAAATGAGGATTTATTTGTCGCCCATAAGCGATCAGTGAATTTTTTGTGTAGGCTTCGCGGCAGCCCTAGGACCAGGAGGATGTGGCTGGCGGCAGGTGTAGGATAGAATGAGTTAAAACACAGAAGTAAATAAACAACTATAAAGTTCTGATATTTCTTTGTCCCAGAAGTGTATCATATTACCCTAAACAGTCGTCAGCTTGCTGAGTGACCATGGAACAGCAAGTTGTCAACAAATTTTAAAAAAAAAAAAAAAACTGAAAAGATGATGTCCAGCAAAAAAAAAAATAAAAAAATTAGTGGTATTCAAAAGTCAGTTTTCCAAATAAAGTTATTTTTATAAACCATTCGGACATCTCTGATAATGACTTGAAATGTGATGTGACGGAATATTTCCTATGTACTATTAATGTCATGCTCAGTCAAAAATCAGTGTTTAAAAAAAAAAAAATAGAACAGTGACTTTTTGCTGCATTTAGAATGTTCACTTGGGCAGATACATTTCCATAAAGTTTATTCTATATTGTCTGCTCTGCAATTGTGGAGTAAAAATGCAAACATGTATTTTGTGTTTTTTCCCTCTCTGTTACGTTATGTAACCCGCCATATTTATACACTTTGTTCTGCCTAATTCTTCAACATACCAGAAAAAAATAACTAAAAAACAAATAAAATACGTCCAACAACCAGTTTCATTTTACCCAGAACACAGTGAAAGTAATACTACAACTCCAGCTTTCTTAAAATATGAAACTGATCACTCAAATTCTAAGTTAGAACCATATGATGTAGCTCCACTCCTCAAGTGAGGACACTCGTCCTAAAGATGGGCTAAACACTAAGTTATCAGATAGCTGGCATTTGGACCCAGCGAATGTACATTCCATGAGCATATAAAATGTCTAATTAACAACAATGTTCCCTACTTTTTACATAAATTAAAAAAAAATAGTTTCATGCTAAAATAATACACATGAATGATGTGGACAGAAAAGCAGGTTATGCATGCACAAAGACTAGCGGGAAGGGAAAGCACTAACTTATACCCTGACAATGTTTACAGTATCAATACGCTTGCTCAGGTGCATTACATTTCAAATATCTCTACAGCTTCTCTAAAGTGGCCTCAGTTACAGTAAAACTTAAGTGCCATAGGGTCCACAAGCACATGACAATAATTTCAGGCTAAGTGGATAAAATGTCAGGAAATTTATATAAATTAAATATAGTGTTTCTTAATATCTAACTGTGGCATAGCCTACTGAAATACATGCACAGAAATAATGTTATTATGTCAATGCTTGCCCTAAATGTAATGATAAGATTTAGAATGAAAAAGATGAAAGAGAAAACAAGCATCAAGCCACAATACTCAGTACCTTATAACAATAATTAAAAAAAAAAGAAACGACAAATCTGATTTTCTGGCCTTAAATTATGAATTCAAAGAAACTCTTTTTAAGCACTGAGAAATAATGTTCCCTGATAAGCTTTGGCCAATTCTACGAATGGTTATAAAAAAAGTAACAATTTGTTTTTCTGTGTTTCTGAAAATGTTGCTTGCCTTCACATCCTGGATTTTCTTTAATGATTTAATGACAGTGAAAAAGAGCTGATAAGAGATGATAATTTCTGCCTGCCCTACTCCAAGCCTGACACAGAAGACAAACATGGTGAGTCCACAGTCAAATATGTAGAAAAGACATTGTTAACAGTCCTTGCACTTTTCATAATATTTATAAAATTGTTTCATTCACATCCTGTATTCCAGAACTTTCCAACACAGGGGTGTCAAACTGTTTTCACAAAAAAGTCAAAAAAATTTGTACACCCCCGCCCTCCCCCCTCCCAATTTTATTAGGGTGGTTTGTTGTTGTTCGGTTACGTAACATTATGAGTAAAACGCTTCAGGCTTTTCATGCAGAGAAGCTTCCATTGTTTTGAGAGAAGTTTGCAAGTTTTCACAAGATCCTGGGATGGGACTATATAATTATAGAACTAAAACTAGTGGAAATTTCAAGAATCAAAAAGAATCCACTGGCAGTGCTGCCATCATGATCACCATGCACAGCTGGACTTTTCTAGATCTAGATTGCCATTAGTCTTTCGAAGATCATGGGCATATTATTTGTTGTTCTCAGTAGTCTGATGTGCTGATTTTCCATCAACAACTCTCATGCGAACACTCAACTGTATGTTGTCCGGTGTGAGGAATTACGTGCTATAAACTTCGATCTCGATCATCAAACAGCCGCCGAACAACATTTCAACTATTGTTCTAAGTATGAGGATAACTCTTCTGTACTTCTGGTTTTACTGTCATCATGCAGAATTTGTATCACAAATTTTTATAAAACTGCAAATTGCCTTTCTGATTTAAAAGTCAGCAGTTGATCGGCCAAAAGTAGGAAAGTCGACGACAACCAGTCGGAATTCCGACTAAAGTTGGAAATTTGACATCCCTGCCTATATCTACACTTTCCCAAGCTACAAGTCATTATGATATTTAAGATGAGGGAGAAATTGTCCCCATCACAAAGAGGCAATGGTCTTGTCCGCAGAAACCATTCGAGCTCATAATTTTCAGTGAACAAAAATTTATACAAGATCCTCAAGCTTTTCTCAGGGACAACTGAAAAAGCTTAGAAGATTGGAGAGCATTTTCAGCTTGCTAGACTTATCCACAGTGTGTTCTTTGAAATGCAGAAAGGCTACAAACAGGAAAAAGGATGGTATGCGAGGCACAACTAAGCACTTGTATAATTCCACTAAATTTAAATGAATGGAGCAAATTCACTAAAATCTCAGCAATTGACAAATGTGTTTAGGTTCAGGTTGTTAGACATTTTGTCACTTGTAGTAACTGGAACAAAGAAGGAAGTTCTAGGAAATCTCAGGTAAATAAATTTCTAGAATATATTCTATGTTTCCAGGGTGATATGAACTCTGAACTGTCAGGTAGATGTTGTGGAGTAGAACAGCTGGTGAGGATAATGAACACATATGAGATGCATCATAGAAATCTGGCATTCATCAAATCAAGGCAATTTGGGATATTTGCACTGTATTGCTGGAGAGTAAAAAGTTTAACACAAACTTTTCTCCAGAGCAAAATCCTATAGGTCAAATACAAATGGGCTCACTATCAATAATATGAACATATCATCACCCCAGAATTAAACTGTTCTAACTACAACTACAAAACTGTTGCAGTTAGGACAATTTCATACTGGGGTGAAAATATGTCTGGTTGCCATGATATGACAAGTGCTGATTTCACTGGAGTACATCTCTACATCTCATACTCAAGAATACACATCTACAAACAGTAAGAAAGTTACAGTTCTTGCAGCTGCTGCCTGTTCCAAGTGTATTCTATGACATACTCCGGATAGGCTTGGTGACTGTCAAATATCACATAGACTTGGGGCTCCCAGATGTTGTCTACACAGGAATCATAGCTCTTGCCAAATGGGTTTTTGTCATCCAGTGGTGGGGGCCGTTTCAGGCCAGCTTTGCCACCCGTATGACGACCCACCAGCACCCGGGCCACAAACATGCAGTGAGTCTCCACATCTGAGCCTCGAGCAAAGGCTCCAGTCAGGTCTGAAGTCCCTCTCTCTTGAGCACGTGATGATTTGGATGAGGATGGTTCATTCTGGAAGCTTGTAGATGGTTCTCTATCATCTTTCCTGCTAAGATTGTTGTTAGATCCACCGGTTATATTGTCACTGCTACAGCCCGGCCTGCTCCCGCTGGATTTTGAACAGCCAGAGACTGCCCACTGTAAGGCATCGGAGATGCTCTGAGGAATTCCTGCTGGACCAGCATCTGATCCACATCTACTGTTGGCGCCACCTACAAAATCGTAGCTCAGTGTGCCTGGCGGCTGAGTGGAGTTGCCTGAAGTTGGAGCAACAGGAAGTTTTGCTGACGAAGAAGCCTGGTTGTTTGAAGAAAAGATATTTCCTGAGAACAAAGGAACAGACCCAGAAGGAAAATGTTTAACACAACTTGATGGATAATGTGACACCAGAGCTTGGAATGGCAATGGTGGTGGTAAAGACTGCTTGTGAGCGGCCAGATATTTGCAAGTTGTGGCTGGGCTGGATGGGGTTAGGGACGAGGAACTGATGGCAGCCGCTGGGTGGGCGGAGCAGGCAATCTTGTTGTGTGCCTGAACCTGCAGGGAAGACATCTGACCATGCGCTGGTGGGGGTGGTGGGAGGTGAAAGTGAGCTGGAGGAGGCTGTAGTTGCAGATTCTGAGCCAAAGGCAAAGCAGGAATAGGCCCCAAAATTTGCTGTGCGAAGCGTTGGGAAGCCAATCGTCCAACTGTTCGGAGGTCCTGGGCTTGAACAATGAGGCGAGGGATGGAGGTCAAGGTTGGATCTGTGATGGAAGATCTTTGGGTCAAGAGAGTATTCTTGACACTGACGCCGCTGCCAGCGCAGTCTGTGTAGCCATGGGAATACTTGGCATTCTTGGCAAAGTACGAACCTGCAGGGAAAGCTTGCTGTTAGTCTGGTGCACAAAAAGATGACATAAGTAATTTAATTTCACAACTGATGGAGAAAATCTACTTAGCAAATTAAGCTACAAACAGCTTGAACAGTAACAGAACATTCCACAATCATTGACAAAGTTGAGATGAATTCCCTTTGTGTACTAGAGTTCATTTCATGATTGTGCAATTCTTCAAGGACCATACTTTACAGGACATGCAAAACTGAATACCTTACAAAAAAGGAGCCAAATATCTGGCCCAAGAAAGATAAATTTATCTTCATTAATGTTCAACCATAGACGTGAGAGGAAAAACAAAACAAGAAAGGGTATTCTGAATAAAAAAACTTAATAAATAAAACAAATATGCCTGACTGTCTGTGTAATTTCCCCCCCCCCCCTTCCACATCAACTACATCCAAACTGTCTATGTTGTCTTGACACTCCTAACATACCACAGCCATAGACGGTGCCATGTTTGCCGCTAAGTCTCCAGTCGAAGCCTTTCCTGGCGATGGCCTCCAATGTGGACCTGTGAGTGCCATGGTAGAGCTGTTTCTCTACCACATCCATGCCATCGTTATCTTGAACCATTTCACTCCGTTTCCTGTGGGAGATCACAGACACCAGAGAACTGCATTAATAGCCTCCTAATGAATCTTCTTCTACTAAAGATAAAGTCAGTACGGTCACTTTCCACCAAACAAGCACCTGATAATGGGAACATTTCCTCTCAAAGACAAACCCAATATCTATAAAACACTTTTCTCCAGTGGAATGAAAACGTAAAAAAATACAAATACTGCTTATCTCAAGTTTTTTTGTTTTTTTTTGTGGCAGATATGTTTACTTCTACTGAGACAAAATATGAAACAAAAAATATCCATGCCTATCATCAATGGGGCCATATTGGACTTCAAGACAAAACTGGGCAGTTTTCTAATCTCTCCAAGATTGGACTGCATGCACATTCTGTATCATTCAGTTTTTGGCTTGTCAGTATCTTTGTAAGTACCAGAAGGATATTTTTTTCATTGTTTTTGTTTTTCAATAATTTCACAGCTTCTGACTTATAACATCTTCAAAATTTCATATTTGACACTTTAGGACTGTCTTACTTGATATGCAACACGTGTACCCTATGGAAACGTACTTTGGAAATAAATATTTTTGAAAGTGAGGTGAGGGAGAAAAAATGGACTGTCAAAATGGTGTGGCCCAACCGTGGAAAAGGGCGCAGTAGCAAGTGAGATAAATCAACACCTAAAGCTTTCTGTCACAGCCTGCGATATCATTTTCTTAAAAAAAAAAAAAAAAAAGCAGTGAAACAAAAAAGCTTTTAAAAAAAAACAAAAAAACTATCCAGGTGTTCCAGGGTATATCTAAGTCTTGTGAGAAAGCTATGAAGTTTGTTGCCCCTCTGATTTGACAAAAATTTTCTTGTCTGCAACTCCAGTTATGCCTTAACCACTCACAAAGCAAAGTATTTCCACAGGATGGGGTTCTGCACGCGGATGATGCGGACAATGTCGTAGTCTGGAAACCTCATGGTGTCGTGGAACTGCAGCGCCAACGTCGTGTACTCTTCTGTCTCTGGAACAACCTCATACACCATCACAGGCTGCCAGAGAGGGAAAAAAGGAAATAAAATTGTATGGCAACAACAGGAGGCTTTCTGTTTCTGTCAACAGAGATGGTTTTGCATTGGTGTAATTAGGGATTTTAAGCAAAATCACATGACCTAGGAAACATCGCTCACATGTGGCTTTGTTTATATGATGTGACAAGTCTGAGAGCTCATCATTCGTCCAGATTTGTCTGTCATGTGCAGAGCAAGTAAACAAAGCCACATGTGAGCGATGTTCACTAGCTCATGTGATTTTGATTAAAATACCTAATTATTTCTTTTTCCTCGGCACAAGGATAGTTGAACAAACTTAAGCAGAGGCACATCACTTTTGTTGTTTTTTTTTGTTTTGTTTTTTTTGTGTGTGTGTGTGTGTTTGTGAAATATGCACCATGAAAAGTTCTGAATGTTTTCCTCTCCCTGCAATAATTTTGTCAAATTTTTGTGGAAACAGACATTTCAAATGAAAAAAAAGAAAAGTCGAGTTTTCTTCACTCTTTATGATGCTTGGCACTGCACTGTGGTGACACCATCTGAAATGGCCAAACCAATTTCCCCTCTTGAAGGTCAAGGAACGGTACTTTTACTTCACTTTTTTTACTTTTGTTCTACGGTCCTTGTGTACTGGCAAAAGGGAAGCAACTGGACAGGTAAAGGAAACAAATCACCCCTTATTTACATTCATTTTGGCAACTTCTGTACAAAATAAATTCTCAAACTTCCTCACGTCCAAGATATATCACACCATAAACAGCATAACAAAACAGAAACAAGAAAAACTGCTGGAATGTGAAAAAAAAAGAAAAAAACTGCTGAAATATTAACATGAAAACAACTGCTGGAATGTGACAAGAAACAAAAATTGCTGCAATGTGACCAGAAAAAAATACTGAACCTGATAAGAAAAACTATTTGGGAGATGACAAACTGTGGAACCTGACAAGAAAAAAAAATTATTGGAATGTGACATGAAAAACCACTGGGATGAAATAACAAAAACTTCTGAAAAACTACTGGAATGAAACAACTGCTGGAAAACTACTGGAATGTGACAAGAAAAAGTGCTGGAATGTGACAAGAAAAAAAAAAAAAGCTTAAATGTGCTAAAAATAAATTTGTTACTCTCTTTGACATACTACTAATGCCCAATTCTTCAGGATATTTTGATTGATCATAAAGTGGGTACATAAAGTCATCCTGAATTAAAGCATGTGTATAAGGACTTACAACAAACGAGTTCAAAACTACATATTTTCATGTCGTTTACTCCTGGAGGCACAAGTTTTTCAGTTAGTTCCTGGCTATGTGGTATGAATGCTCAACCACAGCACTGGCATGAGGGGTCAAGAGAGACAAGGGGGAGGGGAGATAAAGAACTTACCGCTCCACGCTCCATGGGGGTCCAGAAGGTTGGCAGATCCTCCGTGGGATCTCTTGACTCCAATGTGTAGACCTCTTCGTACCTGCGCATCTTTAGCGCTGGGCAGAGGGGCGTCTTCACATCGGAGGTGGCAAATTCAGACCTTGACAGTGGAGACAGACATTACCAATGACATTCACCAACTTATACAAGAATGAGAGAAAACTAACCAGAAATAACTAAAATAACGACAGATCACTGGAGCATAAAATGTGACAACAGGAAGGAACATCCTTCTGACAGTGTTAAGGTGAGTAAATAGTTTTTGGCGATGTATGAGTTTCATGTTATCGATAAACAAAAACAAAAAAAATTGGAATGTAACCAACAGCACTCAAATTTCCAGCTTAAGATTCTGTTTCTTTTTTGCTGCAGCCAGTGGCAGTGGGCAAATTTTTGTTGGAATTCATCCACCAAGTAGTTATGATGGCATATCCACAGTAAAAGTTGCAAGCAACGCAAGCCCAACAGCAGGCTGTTACATTTTTGTCTCAAATTATTTCATGAAAACCCTCTGACATCATGACTTTATATGGAACAGGTTCACCTACAGGAAAACCATTGAAATTATAAAGGTACAATGCAAGAGAATTTCCAAGGGATATTTTAAGACAAAAATTATAACTTGACCTAATTTTAACTTGCATGTTTGTAACTGTTATCATCAATGTGATCTGCACTACCTCACCCCCCCCCCTTTTTCACTGTTTATTTCATACATCATGGTGGAAAAAGAAACCAATCTTCTCTTATGAGAAACAAGATACTCTTCCCAATTAACTTCAATATCGCTGGATATTCCCAACATTACATAGCTAAATTGGTCAATACAAAATATGAACTTATTGCTATATGAAACAAAATTACATAGCAACTGCAATATGAATAATGGGCAAAATGGGATCATAACTAATCATTAATGACGGATCATTACATAACTAAATTGGTCAATACAAAATATGAACTTACTACTACATGAAACAAAATTAATAGCAACTGCAATATGAATAATGGGCAAAAACGGATCAAGTGTCATGGGCAGGGTAAGAGTTAAGCCAAGAAGAAAAATCTGTCTGTTGACCAAAAAGAAGACGTTGGAACATGAGCTCCATTCTGAATGTGAAATGCTTGGTGTAAAGGGAAATTTTTTTGTTGTTGTTTTTTAAACAAAAACACACTGAGATAGCCTCCACTTGAAGGCTGAGAGACATATGAGACGCAACACGATGAAATCAGGTGCTCGCCAAACTGAGCCGACCAGAGAAATCACATGTTTTTCAACAGTGAATGAATTTTTGACCCAATTTTTTTTTTCTTCATCAAGCTCTTCTATATCAATCTATAAATGTATTCCAGAGTTCAGTTTACTGAAACAGATCCAGTAAAAACTCAATAATTGTAATTTTGTGGCATGGCCTTACAAAGATAAAGAAGGATTTACAAAAATGATCGGCCATTTTCTCGCTAAATTCAGCTGCAGCAAACAAGACACCCCATCGCCTTTAATTGCCAACATCTGAATTTCTTCTTAAGATAGAATAACCATTTTTTCAATGAATAATCCTTACAGTGATACAATAACTCCATATGCTCAAAATTTGACGAGAGCCTGTTTTCATTGTGTGGCATCTCATATTACAGTACGTAATGTAACAATACCTGGATTTGATCTGCTCGTCTGTGAACATCCACTTGGTGATGTAGCTCAGATATTCCTTGTCCAGCTTCTCCTCCAGGATATCAACCACAAAGGTGGGCAAAGTTTGCTTCAGTTCCTCTGGGGAAAGGGCCAAACAATCAACTCTCTCTATATATATATAACCTACAGCTAAATGGGACACATTATATATGTCACACATTATATTTCATACTGCCACACACATACTAACATGTAAACATACATCACATGGATACATGTTACACTCTCACACATATACAAAGTCACACTATCATATGATATGCACATTCACACTGTTACATAACATATGAAGGGTTTCTGGGCATAATGCCACAAACTGCCATTTTTGACAATTTTGAGTTATTCCCCTCAATACTGGGAATGGTGATAGTCATAGTGCATTATGGTAAGGACTTTCCTTTTCACCAAACACTACTTACCCTTCAGAAAATTCTAGTTCATATGATAATTACTAACTACTTCTACTTGAGAACAAGTTGTCATTTTTCTCTAACTGATTTTGGATATGTCTCATTTTCCCCTGAAACTCTTCATATATATATGTCACACATAAAATATCACACTATCATTTCGTGGTACTGGGGTTCCCCGTCATTAAAATTCAATATCTCAGCATCTAATGATGCTATTTACAAAATTCAAACTGCATTTTGTTCATAGGTTTCAGATTCAACCAATGACTGAAAATTTAAAATTTTCACCATGTGCTCTTTTTTCACTGAACATCTCACATCTTGAAAACAAAAAACTTACCAAAACTGAGAATGTCAACACAAGTACTGGCTGGACATTTGATATTCTTGGGCTGAAAATATTCAATAAATAAATTTTTTAAAAACTGTCACATATTTGTCAAACTTTCAAAAGCATCTGAAGTGAAGAAATGCGTAGTTCATTTTCTTTTTTATCAGTTTCACTTTCAGTCATAAACTGCATCCAAGCACATTTATAAGACTAATTTCATGCTGACTATTCCTTCATGGTACCACAGGGGGATTTTGCATACAGATAAAAATATCCAAAGACTTGTTTCAACAATATAAAATCAAAGAGAATACAAAATAGAAAAAGAAACTCCAATTGTCTCAAAGTATGAATCTGCTCACTTTGTTTTGTATTTCCACCTCCCATCTTAATTATGTGGACAGTTGCAACACCATTGTTAAGTTCCATACAAAAAGGGAAAATTATTGAAATTTTGTATAAATAGACTGAATCCTGGTGCCTATCCCACAGATTTGACAATATATTGAATGCACTGACTATTGCAACCAGGTGGTCAAAATAGACGCAGAGGTCTATTGCAATCAGGTTTTCCTTTTTGACCAATAAAATTGCATCATTTGGTTTATTTGAGACACTGAACTAGAGCTTGCAGATCCTAGATCTAGATTCTAGACTCTAGAAAGGAGAAATTCCACAAGCCAGGTGAGCTTACGGTTAGATATAGGGTCAGAGTTAGATTTATTGTTCGGGTTAGAATTAAGATTGGGGTTCCCGGTTGGGGTTAGAGTTGGGTAGAGTTAGGGTTAGGGATAGACTTAGAGTTAGGATTAGAGTTAACATTAGGGTAGTGTTAGAGTAGGGTTATGGTTGGGTTAAGGTTAGGGTTAGAGTTAAGGTAAGATGGGGTTAGAGTAAAGTTACAATGAGATACAGGGCTTATTCATGTACCCTGGAGCATGTAGTTACACTGTTAAGACCACCTGGTAGCAAACAGACCACAGGATCTATTTTACCCACCTAGTAGCAACAGCCTCGTCCTAAATTAAAATACACGAAAGGGTGGACTTTGTCTTGCACAGTGACTCTTGCAGCGAATGGACTGACAAGCATACTAATTACTATCTTCTCTGAGCATGACTGTGTTTAAAAACTTCTGTGTGATTAAATCATGCATGTAAATCAAATTTTGATCTAAAATTTAGTTGTTTTGTGCATGAGGCATGATTCATTTTAAGATCAACCCATAGCTGATTAAACTGAGATCAGTGGGAGATTTTCTGGGGCAAATCAGACGTACTAAGTGATCGGTCTAAAAGTAAATAAATCCAATGGTGGCAAGTCAAGCTCACACTATTTACATCAGATATAATACTTTCAGCATTATGATCCCATCTACTTAAATTTTTTTTTTTTTTTCAAAATATAAAAATTAAAATGCTTATATCCAGTCCTGAGAAGAAAAAAAATTCTACAAGAGACAAATGTTTTAAAGAACCAGGAACACCGTGATCCTGAACATCTCCATGAACGCCGTCTAAGTATGTATTGTAGAGACAGCAATGATCAGACTAAAATTATGATGGTACCTTACCTCTTAAGGACTCAAAGAGCTTTAGAGAACCAAGTTGTTTTACAGACCAACACAATAAAAAAATCTGCAGCCAGCGTAAACAGGGACATTTGCATACAAACAAATGGCTTACACCCATAACAACAGATATGTTCACATACATAGATAATCTTGATGGAGAAGACAGAAATTATCAATGACAACCAGCTGCACGTACAAGAGAGAGAAACTGACCAGTGTGGAGTTGAGAGGCATCACAACCCCACAAATCACTGAACTTTCAATATGACTGACAGCCAGTTCCCAAGGATAGTTAAAACTGCCATTTTGTCTCACGTGTTTGTTGAAGAGGCCCAAGTTTTATAGCCCAACAGTCAAAGTATGGATTGGATATTTCTCAAATGCTACATTCTCTGCAATGCAAGATGAATGAGATAGAGTCAAACTGATTTTTTGGACTGCTATGGTCTAACAGTAATTGTAGTGTACCCCAGCTTACCTTCACATCTCCTGAGAGAATGGCCTTGACCTGTACCTCCAGGCAGGTCACACACACACCATGACCACTCCCACACTTGGACAGCTTACTGCTACAGACTCGTTGTTTACACGTCACACACAGGATCAACACATCCACCTGTGTTGCTGTGCCGCCATCCTTTGTTCCATAGTTTTCTGAGATGGACCGGTGAAAGCCTGTGTGAATCTGTTTCACTTCAGAGGTCGCCATGGACACCAAACTCCTCTGCCGTTTGAGTTTTTCACAACTTGTCTTGGACTCTCGGTTAGAGGAACTGATCTGGCCAGAGAGAGGTGCAGATGCAAAATCTGCTTTACTGGGATAAAGTCTGAGTTTCATCTTCAGCCTTGGGTTCCCTGGATCAGCTGCTGATGGAGCTTCAAGTATTTTCGCCTTTGCCACAATGGGCTGTTGACTTTTCTCCATATTTGTTTTCTTACCCTTGTCGGAGGATGACAGCTTGAAATCATGTGAAGTCTTTGCTTTTTTCCACTTTCTATCAACAGCTTTTCCAAATGCTGAATCTTTGTTGATGTCTTTCAAGTTATCTGCACTGTCTTGCAAATGGAATAATTTTCTTTTTTTAAGGCTGCTGTGATGATTGGAAATGGCAGCCAGAGTTTTCCTGTGCTTATGTATATGGTTTTGTGGTCGACGGTAAAAGGGGGATTTGAGACATGAAGTTAGCAATGACCTCCTGGAGGCTTTGCCATCATGAGTTCTCACTGATGAAAGACTGGCGGAATGTGGACTAGAGGTTTTGCTATCACTGGGTACTTTATCGCCTGAAACTGAAACATACCTAAGCTTTGCACCTGGCTGACTCACACTTGTTTCAGCCTGAGGTTTGGCCTGTTCTACAGGTGTGCTACCCCCAGGCACTTCATTTTTCTGTGAGGACAGGTCCGGGACACTGGGCGACATATCTGTTTCAGGTCTAGAATCAGTACAGAGAAAGTCTAGCATCCTGCTAAGTTCATCACTGTTTATACTATCAAACTGTAACTTGGGGGAGTTGTTCTTATCTGTGCACATTCCTTTGCTAAATCGTGGTATATACAAATTATCCTTCAACAAGTTTTGATCCATATCCAATTGCTGACTGGAATTAAGTGCAGATGATTGACTGCTTCCATCTGCTGTACATGTATTAGAAGAAGACAAATTATATTTCCTCTGAGGAGGGGTATTTTTCAAGACATCTGAAGATGCAGTGAGAGTAAATGAGGAATCCACAAATGTTGTATCTGTGGCAGTCAGATCCTGAGTGCTGGACAACAAATTGACGACAGGGTTGCCCTGGCTTGAACTGTCAACTAATGCTCCAACCACAGAGGGTCTGTTCGATTCTGGAACGTTCCTCTGATGTTTATCACTTACTGCACTTTTGTCGCTCGTATCACTTTCCTTCGAAGCACTAGTCACTACAGAATGATCAACACTTTCTGGGGTCCCCCCTGGCCAATGCACAACCTTACAAACTGGCGTGTTCAATGTCTGTGTCATGCCAGTCTGAAGTTTCTCTGGCAGCTTCAGGAGAGAACAACGCTGAGATTTTGGGCTTGGCGATGTCAATGCTATGTCGCTCAAATCTTTGTCTGTGCTGAAAAAGTTGTCTTGAATTTTTGAAGGGTTTGTGCCCAAGTCCATGCTTCCTTTGCATGACGGTCCCTGAAACAGTTTCTGCGGAGACAGTGCTTGACATTCCACAAGAGATGTAGATGGTGGCTGAGGTGATTCCTGAGAAAAATCCAGCGGCTTAAGAATATCCTGCTCAACACTGATGGTGGCATATTCAGGTGGATGGCTGTGAAACTGAGGCAGTGCAAAGTTATCATCTTCATCCTCAGAGGACAAGGCTTTCGAAGAACTTCCTTCATTTTTAGATTTTTTCTGAAATAAAATAAAAAGTTTTAAAGAGTGTCTTTCTTTAGAAAAATTAGAAACATAAATGAAAACTAACAGCCTCTTACTTCCTGATCTCTTATATCTTTGCCTCAGGGAGACTTCAAGGGCTGAGAACATAATTTAAAACCAGCTTTCCATGAACTGAAATTGTTTGATTAAACAAAACAAATGAAGGGCTCGGTGGAAAAACTCATGATGTCACATTTTGACACTTCTGAGAACTTGAATTTTGCTGGCTTTGTATAATTTAGACTTGATTACTATGTCTATAAAACCTGTTTATCCATTTTTCATCATAAATAAAAACAAAGAATGATGATTCTGTCAAAATATTTTGAAATATAACAATATCAATGTCCGATGTTCTGAAATTTCTGAAATGGACATCACAATTATTTTTCTTACATCTTTCAATCCTAAGAAAGAAGGATTATCTCGGCTTTTAAGAGGCTGCCTGTCTTTGCTGAGAATTTTGTGGGTAGAAATTTGGAATTTGGAAACTTTGCCCAGACAGAGGCACGTAGCATTCTTTCATCGATTTTGAACTGCCATGGGTTCTTAACGTGCGTAGCATACACACGGGACCTCTACAATATATTTGCCTTTATCTGAGATGGCTAGACACTGGGCTTCCCTACCCACAGGAAGCCAGGGGACCATTAAGTTACTGAAAACATGCAGGTTTTCAATCTTCTTGTCTTTCCATCCCCCGATGTAGAACCTGTGAGTCAATTCTGGCCTGTTTTCTCCAGGAGCAGATGCAAAACCACAGAGCCACTGCGTCCCCTAGACATCACAAGTTTTTTCATTGAGCCTTTTGAATGCCTTCCTCAAGTTTAATTAAACTACTTTCAGTTTCTCAAGTTTACCCCATATTTCTGCTTAAACCATTAACATGGAAACAGTTTCATACGTTCTTTTCCCTGAAGCAATCATTTGGTTTTCTTTTAATCTGATCTTGAGCCATTATCATAGAATGCAAACCAAATTCACGCCAAAATTTTTGAAGAGGTTTATTGTGTAGTAAAACACTATACTGTAGCAAATGCTGATTACATTGAGTGTTTGATGTCGTACATCCTCCTCTTGACAATTAATTCACTAAAGACTGTGCTCGATTTCAACACGCCCCCCACCTCCCGGACTGGCCTATTTTGGACATTTTCAACAAATCACAGATATTTTCAGAATGAAACTACAGATATCAAACTTGTCACGTGGAAAGCTCAGCCCTAGCTGCTTATTATACTTTTACTTTTGGCTTCATTTGACAATTGGTTTTGATTTGATGAACACTAAAAAATGTGATAAAAACAAAAACATTTTTTTTTTCATTGACTTTTCTCCACTGTCACAGAAAGTTCATCTAGATCTAGATCTGGCCTCCATCAGTTAAACATTAGTCAACAGTTACACTATTACAATAACAAACATGTATGGCTCTGATGTCAGACAACCTGAACATAAAATTTTATAATCCTTATTTACTTTTACAACTTGATTCTAACAGATAGCTTGCGGGAGTGATCGTTCTTTATGAAAATGTGGATAATTTCCTTGCAACATGGTCTGGATGTTAAACATGCATTGCTACGTGACCATTGAGTTATCTCGGTATTTGTCATGAGTGTCTGAAACCGGAAAATGAGATATCTCGGTATTCGTCTTTGGTGAGTTAATACAACATGACAATTTGCCTATTTTTCAGATAAATTCAGTTGTTTCATTATCTATTACTTGCCGGGTATATTAATATTGACTATATCAAATATTTCATGTCAAGACAATTTAATCTCATTAAAATTATAAGAACTGTGAGCCCAATCTGAGATATCTGTGTGTTGTACTTAAACACAGCTATAAAATCCTTTTTTTTTCCTAATTAAAAACTAAGAGAGTTGATGTCATGATCAATTTAGCATCTAAGTAAACAAATTTATCTCTCAAAAACTGGGAGCGTTGATGCCATGATCAATTCACTATCAAACAGAAACATTCTATCTGTCTGTTGCATTTCCCATAACTTTAAGCTGTGTCAGGAAAAGTGCAAAGAGTTACCTTCAGTCGGACAGGTGTGTTCTGGCTTGGTTGGGCTTGCTCCTCTGATAAGAAAATTACATCATCTTCGTCCCGCTTCTCTGCTTGCACTGGGGCCTTTTCTTCCTTTATGTACACAACGTCATCGTCCTCATCTTGGAAACAAAGAAAGTTTCAAGAAATCTAAAATAATTCTTCTTTTTTTCCAAACCCAACTTCTTTGCCCAATTCATCCAACATGACCAGCTATACTCATAATACTCACTCATTACCATTGCCAAAACTCATACTAAGCACAGGCCATGCCAAAGTTAACTCTCTCCATTCAATCCTACTGCAAAAACAGATCTTCCCCCACCCATTCTTTATTTAACAAACACATATGAACAAAGATTAAAAATTCCTGGTGTGACACATTGAGACATATGTCTTGCAGTCAGGGCAAATGAGTCAGAAGTCGCACCACGTGATTTCGAGTTACAATTGTTTTTTATCGTTTTTACACTATTTTGCAACTATGATACCAAAATTTTTTCTTTCTTTTTTTTTTTAGTTTAATAATGGTTAAATTGTCGCTTTGTGAAAACAAAAAACAAAACAAAAAAAATTAATACTTTAGTCGGAAAGTAGTTAAAAACAACCAAAAATGGCCGTGGATCTTCATCACCCCGCATTACATGGGCAATTCTTTATTCTTGGCTCAGAATTATAGCTCATTTTGCTATATCATTATGGCGTAATCTAGCACACTCCCTAAATAAGTATTATTACAGAATGACAAGTAGACCTATTATCAATATCTTTATAAAAGAATAATTTTCCCATAGGACTATCATCATTCATCATGCAACTCCTGCATGGATGAAACACTGACTCTTTCTTTGGTTTTAGGGGGGACAGGGAGTAAAGACAAGTAGAAGCAGACACATAGAGTGCTACCAAGAAAGGTGATGTATCTTTGTTTATGGGAATAAAAAATAAATGACAGCTTAAATCTTATTGCTGAGTCATGTATGTTAGACAGTGACAATGAAGAATATCAGACACTTTCAGTTTTATGTATGCTCACAATTAAAGGAAATAATGATACTGAATAATGAATAACTTACATCACTGGAACTGAAAAAGACAAATCTGGTGTAAGAACTGCCTGGCTCAAGCCTTATAACACAAAAAAATGAATGCAGTTGTTTCATATCATCAAAGTATGGACTTCAAATGCTTTGTGACCCAAGTAATCTTGGTCAACAATTTCTCTTTTCTTGCCAATTCAATCTACTTAACACATAAAACTTTTAACTAGTGAAAGCAATAACAAAAAAAAAAAAACATAATTCATGATATAAACAAAGCAACACTGTTACTTGTTTTCGTATTCTTTGTCTCATTATTCCCACTAAAGTTGCAAATTATAAATATTTCAGACTTAGAGTACTCTAGGACCTACATAACAAATGAATGGTTTCAGTGAGAGCCAGACTATCATAACAGACTTTGTGGGCATCCTCATGACAATTCCAGCCCATCAAACAGACATGTGCCCATGACATAATTATTAACAACATTTGACACACACAAACAACAAAATGACTTAAGTGTATGTATACTTGAGACAATTGAGTGGAGGTTGAACAAGACCAACCTAGGCAAATAATTAAACTTGCCGATAGATGTAAAGTGAAACTTACATATATATGTAAAACATACATATGAACAAACAAACAAACAAAAACATCACATAACCTAACTCAATAGTACCTGGTCTATCTGATAAATTGAGAAAAATTAATTCTGTTTCCAGTTTGAACCCGATCAAAGACCAGGACAGAAATTCTGACCTCTTTTTTTTTGTAGGCCTATAAAATTTCTAACACCTGAATACAAACTTTGATCAAGACTGTTCTATCTCTATTTAAAAAAAAAAAAAAACAATTATAATATAATAAGAGTGATCAGGGGGTGTGGCACTTATCGTATGATCCAATAAAGTCAGAATCGGCAGGCATTTTAAATTCAAATAAAATTACAGACATGCTCAACTGATACCCAACTGTGTTATATTGGCTACTCTCTATTTTGATTGAATTTACCGAGTTGTGTTAATTTATTTTTTTAATGCCGAACTATAATTCATTTTGTCCATTATCACTTCCGTGCGGGACACATGACGTGTTCAAAACACGTTTTCTTTGAGTAATATTCAGTTTAATGAACCAAAATATCAACATCGAGGTGTGCATGCTGGCCAAAAAATTTAAGATGCAAGACTGTATATTTAAAAAAACCTTCCACAGAGGCCGTGGGGTACCCAGCTAATATAACTATAATCAGCTATGGATCTTTGATGGTGATAATTTCATTGAGGGAATTTAACACAATTTCATCTGAAGAAGAATGCTGTTCACTACACAAAAAAGATTCAACTAACCACAGCCATTTCTTTACTAAATCATGTCTAGTAAACTGGAACAACTTTGAAGAACACTGACTAGCAGATCTTGAGTAAGTTTAAGGGATGGAATCTGGGATGGAATTTAACATGTCAAATAGCAACTCTATCTACATCATCAGTTTGATCTGATGAATTTCCCTTGACTGGGCCAGCAACATTACAGTACACTCAGTCAGATATCATGGGAAGTATGAGAATAAAACTTGTATCTTTTTAAATTTTAGTTCCTCACCATCTGAGATCAAAGAACTAAGGTTCAATGATTTTCAGAAGTCACTTACTTTTAATTAAATTTTCTTGTTTTCTTATTGATGGCTTAGTGTAAGACTAATGGCGGAGTCTTATATACCATGCCACTGATATTACATACCTAACAATTACACAGGACAATATCAATGTTTGGCAGAGGTACCTGATTACCCCTATGTCAACATCTTAGTTTCAAAACTATTATTGTGTAATCCAGTTATATGCATGGAGCATAAGTTTGAGGATTTTGGTTACCAACTTCTGCAAAGACAACAACAGCATCAAAATCCACTTTATCACAGTGAAAGTAAACATACTATCGATTATGAGGCCAGAACTAACATGATATAGATCTAGATCTAGATCTAGATTTGATAGCAAGTAGTCATGTAGGCTACCTAGACTCTACTACCTGAACAAAAACAAGGTCATGAAGCTGGTTGTTTACCAGTATTATCCTCACTATTTGTAGCTTAGATCATATTTTATATCTGTCCACATAAATGTGACTGCACATTCATTTTTGCTTCTGATACAACATGATGGAGAACTGATTGGAAATGTTGTGGTTACAGAATCTAGATTCTAGATCTAGCCTAGTGGTTTTGTTTTTTTTTTAGGGAGTGTTTCTTGTCAACCTCCGAGAGGGTCAATATGGAAACCATTTCTTTGTTGGAACGATAGGCTTTATTTTCATTAAGAGTTTTATGGTTGTGAAACATCGAAGTCTTGAAAGAATCTGAGAAGTTAATTAAGCCCTCCATAACCATCATGAATGCTGCACATGAGCCACAAAGCTGACAGAGGAGACTAAAGTCCGAGCAAAATAAACGAATTGTTGTGACAACAGTTCGAGCCATGAATGACGAGACGAATACACCCTATCAAAATGTCCTTACCATCTGTTTGAATGATGATCAAAGTACTTTGGTTGACATCCATGGTTTTGAATGAGGCCCTTGGACAGCGGCTACTGTGAAAAATACTGCCAGATCACGCAGAAATTGGGCGGTTTATTCTTTTTCTTCCTCCTGCCCCAGTCAACTTCGCCTGTCCATGATTGAGGAAGCGGATCTTAGTGGGAAACGGTGACTATAAATAAACTATGGCTCGAAATTTTTTCGGCCCGGAGTGAATGCATTTCCCAGGAATGTTGCAAGTTTCTAAGCGTTATCACCCTCTTGAGACTAGATATCTTTTTTTTTTTTTTTTAATCTGCACTTCAAATTCCACGAATCCTAGCGTCTTAGATCTATTTCTCAATTTCAGGAAGAAATCATCCACACAGAGGTTGTACCTTTCATTATTAGCCTGCCGTTGGGGCAGTGATGAAACTGAAACAACTACAACACCAGTTTTTCTTGCAGTCACAAATTTAAAGCTATGTGCCTATGTACTGAGAATTCCCCCCCCCCCCGAATTTTACCCCCGAATCACCATAATATGATGATTTTTAGATCTGACCAATTCATTGTAGGTCCATATTCCTACTTTAATTTTCGCGTATTCTAATCAGTGAAAACTTGAATAGGCTACGTTTTTTATCATCTTATTATGAAGCAGAGCATAGAATACGAATAAAGAACTGACACTTGCATACAATGGAACACCCAATAAGTTAAAACCAAAGTTAATTGAGCAGAGTCAAATATCTGATCGCAGAAGATTCCAAATCCCTATGGCGTGTTATTTATTCTAAGTGAATGTTGAAAAACTTGATGTTGTAGCCATTGTCTTCAGATTCTTACCATAAACAGTTAGACTGCTGCGGTTTGTGACAGCTGTTAATAATTTTAACTTTTTCTTCACCAGTTAGCCTATTCAACATTATGACATTGCAATGTTCAACAAGATGACAGTGCAAAACATTCTTGCATACATTATCAGACTGCCATTCACGTGACAGCCATAGCGTGCAAGGGCATGAATGAAAGGATACATTGTATATCGATATTTCAGTTAACACTCCCGTTTTCCAACCTTCCTTAATCACTTTTCTTCTCTCATATCAACCCTCTACTCTGGCTGTATTTAATCCTCTTCCCGATATTTTTTTTCCCCCTGCGTTCACTACAAGCCGCAGTTTCCAAGAATCACCGAGTCACATTAGTATGTCATATTATGGTAGGCTGGTGAAGTCCCATATCCCATATTAGCTTGGACCAATCAAACTTGTTCCCCTTTATCGTGGCTTGTGAAATGAGCTCATCACTCTGAGGGGCTGAACAGCGAACCAACGAACAATGAATGACATACATTTTTGTGCTTGTTTCTGGAATTTCCAGACCGAATATATATATATATATATATATATATATATGCTCTGTTATATTTAATTATTGCCATTTAAAATCATTATCTGCCTTGATTAAAAATTTCGTTTTCTTGACCACAGGAACAAAGATGACGTCAGTCAGAGCTACCTGAAATTAATGTCTGCTATCTTAGCCAACTTCTGTGTCATACTGATGAATCGTATCAGCACACCATAAGACGTTTCACAGCATGAAACACTGTCATGTAAAATAAAATTAAGTACGACATAAATATTATTCCATTTTCATCAGATTGGATAGAAATGTGTATTTCATTCTTTCCACACGATCTATAACAGCGACATGGTAGACCTAATATGAATAGCGTAATATTACAAATAACTAAGGTTCTGTTACAAATTATGATCAATAATACAGTACCTGCAAATATCAAATGGGAAGTTATGAAACAGACGTAATTTAGAGCCTACATGGACTAGCACAGGTATTTCATTACTTGTCCTTGAAATCCTTCACAAATTTCAATGTGTGCAGGACTCCTCTTTGAGATTATAGGTTATTGTTATTAACACAAACTACAACGGCTACACCAAAGATATCACTTAGATTTTTCAGCAATTATATAGGCGCCAACGAAAAAAAAAAAAAAAATGCACACTTGACTGTTTTAGCCGATTGGATTCATTATAGTCATTAGAGACAAGGCTGGATATGGAGGACCGCTAAAACACTTTTCCGTAGAATAATCACAGCTGTCTGTTTTCATGAACATTATATCGGTGATGTGCAACGTTGCTTTGGTGCTGTGGCACTCAAGTTTTGAATGAATTTGAGTTAGGCTATCTACGACAGTAGTGATCGTTCGGAGAAACCCGATGAAGACGTTGGATTTTGCGTGGGCCTGCTCGTTGGTGCAAAATACATGCCGGTAGCTTGGTGAATTTATTATGACAAAGAATATTTCTCATGTCTGAGTCGTCTGCGAGGAAACAGCAACCGGCGGACCAACCGACGCAAAAATTTATTATGTCACGATTATATAGGTGGTTAGACCCTAAGATGGCTTGGCTAAGTCAATTAGTATTATTATTTTTTTTTTACCTTAAACGAACAACCTCTAGATTTAGTATAACTTGCATCAGGAAATAGATTTCAAAATGGTTAATGCAAATCACAGCTTAACTTGTTGTGTTCCACGATTTTATATTCTATGAGGAATGAATGCAAACCTAATGATGACGTTCCCGTATGAACAAAGAAATAAATTAATATAAAATAAAAATATCTCAAACGAAATACATAATGCTTAATTTAGAGACAATTTTGATTTTGCAATGAAAGTTTTGGTCATAATAATCCGTAAATGGAGCTGTCTCGATTAGTGTATTCTGCGAAACCCCAATGTCTATTTTTAGAAAGGGGGCAGGCGACCACACTGCGCGTTAACAAGGTCTACTCATTGAGGATTTGAATCGGAAGAATGGTTAACAAAACATGCTGCTGGGACGTGTCCAAATGCGATTCATGGCGAAAAGATCATGGGGAAATGAAAGTGATGACTTTCAAAAGATTTCCACAACTGTTATGATCACGGATGCCTATTTCTGATGGCCTTCAAATCCTCGAGCATTACTGTGACCTTCGAAGATTTCTAGCCTGCCCTTGCAATTATAGAAGTCTCAGTCGTTTTAGTAGTCCTTTAGAGCCCACAGTAACATGTATAACAGTCTAAAAGAAAAGTTTCAAAACACGGCTCGCTGTGGAAATCACAGATATTTTATATGATGAAATAATCACACATTCTACTTGCCCAGTTTTACAGTGGATTGTTAAATGTTGAAATCTAAATTTGTTTGAAATATCGGCCATGTTATCACAGCAATCATTGAAAAAAGTCATAATTGGTCCTAAGGGTTACGATTAATGAATTTTACTTTTGAATCACGTAATTACACTGACTACACCTAACACACTAAAAAAAAAAAAAAAAACAAAAAAAAAAAAAGCAACAATCTGTAGAACTCGGTATTATGTCAAGAATTATTGTAATTTTTATTATCAACCCCTGTCTGTTCCGTGGTGGGACATCTTATGACTGTCATCACCCCCATCATCAGCTTTAGGCGTAAATTATCTAACTAGATCTTTATTACGCATAATTTTGTTATAAACTTGAAATATTTACACAGAAAAAGAGCATGCTCATTTTTATACTTCCTTGAAAGGATCTAAGCAATAGAAGTACTAGGCATGCAAAGTGTCAAGATGACAGGAAGATAATTTCCATTAATAAATATATTATTGAAACCCCATCCCATCCCTTACAGTCACAAAATATGTCAATCCTAAGAGGAAGAAAATTGAAAATATAGGGGACGCAGTGGCTCAATGGGTAGGCCTGTGGTGTCTGGTCATGGAGAAAACAGGCCAGGATCGACTCGCGGGTACTGCATCGGGGGATCTCAGGACAAGAAGATCGAAAACCCGCATTTTTTAAAGTGACTCAACAGTCCTCTGGCTTCCTGTGGGTGGGAAAGCCCGACGTCTAGCCTTCTCGGATAAGGGCGAATATATTTTGGAGGTCCCATGTGTACGTTACGCACGTTAAAGAACCCTTGGCATTTGAAAATCAATGGCTGAGTGCCTCTGTCCGGGCAAAGTTTCCAAATTCCAAATTTCTACCCACAAAGTTTCTCAGCAAATATTGGCAGCTTCTAAAAGCTGAGATAATCCTATTTCTTAGGACTGAAAGGCTTATGAAAAACAAAAAAAATTGAAGGCATAACAGAATTAATATTAATTTCTTTTGCTGCAGATGATGGCGAAAACAAACATGTCCGGGCGCAATAACTTCCCACCCACTTCCGACTTCCTGTTGAGGATAATGATTGAGTCAACTTGGCCGTATCAGACTGATCCAGAGCCAACCTAAGATATTCCAAGCCTGCGATGGATGTCTATTCGAATTTATCATTTTATCGATAGCATGATTAAGTGAAAACCGGCACAATAACAGAATGGCATTCAAGCAAGCTCTTAAATCCTTGATTGGAAGTCGACAGGTAGATTCTAGATCTCCTGGACTATCTAGTCTAGACTGTTTGAGTATAATAGAATAATAAGTATAACAGAAGAATCTATTAGATCTAGTCTAGATCTAGATCTAGATATTAGATCTAGACTAGATCTAGATTAGATCTATTATCTAGATCTAATCTAACTCTGTTCAAGATGATCTAGATCTACATATATATGGAATCTAGATCTAGACTAGATCTCTAGATCTAGATTAGATCTACACTCTACACTCTAGGTCTAAAATCTTGATCTAAATCTAGGTTTAGTAGTTTAGAGATCCAGATGTCAAAAATTTGTAGAGCAGCAATGGAGTAGATGTGCTGGGTATTTACACCTCAGAAAAAATTAGACTAGATTTATACTCTAGATGATGATTGGACGCTTTTAATTTGCTAAGTTAACAAACGAGCGATTGCAAGTGGTTGTATAATATAATCAAATCTTGGAGACCTAAAACACTTGGTGCAGGCCGAATGATTCAGAAATTTCTAGTATTGGGTGTTTCAGCATGAAGAAAGGCTTTTTAGGCCATTCATTGATGATTTTAATTTGGAATTTTGTTCGTAGTATATTATATTATTATTATGTCTCAGGAAAATTTAAATTTAACATCATATTGCTTAATCTATGAATATATATCACACAGGAGAGTCTGCAGTCGCCCTCAGAAGAAACAGTGTCAGACATTCTGACTGTTGGTGCTGCTGTTACAAAAAGCAAAGTGAGCACAAACCAAAGTCTTATTTTGAAAAGTAATGTGTTTTGAAAACTAGTGATAACTGTGACAGTGCATATCCAATATTCTCGACAGTCATCCAACTGAAATGTTTGTCAAATCACTTTTATTTTTGATTTGTTTGTTGTTATCCAGTTGTGAAAACTTTGTAACGTATGGATTTCTAAGTATTTTGTGTAACTCTGCTTATTTTATTAAGAGTGTCTTTTTTTTTCTATGTGTATATGGATATGTTAATGGTTAAGTGGATTGAACTGATTGGAAAACATTCGTAAAACATGCTATATTCTGCCAGAATAATAATCGTAAAAATTCAGGATCCCAATAATGAGTTATATTGCAGTGAAAACCTGATATATCAGGATTATTGGGACCAGCACTATGCTCCTGATATAACTGAAATACAAAAAATTAGGGGAATAATTAAGAAGATTGCTTTTTTGTCCAATTATACGAAAGACAGTTTCTCATGGATGATCCTCCTTTACAAATTCTTTTACTTTTGTTGCGAATTTCACTTTCAAGAAAGACAACAGTTATGAGTTAATATGACATATTATTTTAGAGACAGTTACAAGGTGTATGAATGTTAATCATGAAAAGTTACAGCAGAGCAACTGACAACGTGAATATGTTAGCCATGATACATAAACACCTACCCACACTCTGCTCACACACATAAAGACAGTGCAGGCAAACATTGCGCCAATTCCAGTTAGATTTTTATATCATCCTCATGCCTACTTTTACATTCTTCGCTTGACGTGACTAGATCCATTCAACCTTTAATCCTCAACTCCATGATGAGAATGTCTAGGAAGAAGTACGGTGTTCTCAGTCTGGATACAAAGTTGAAACTTTTTACAGATGTTGATTCAAGGCAAAATACTATTACTACTTCTAGTAGCTTAGAATTGGAGCGGCAAGTTCTGCCAGAGTTTTTTTTTTTTTTTTGAGGGATAAGGGCCCAACCTAATAACTACCGTATACAACATATATTTTGACTCCCCTTGCCTTCCAGAGATTGTGTCCCCTGAAAAGGATAATGTTACCCTTGCTTGAAGCCAACATTTTTTGTCGGTCCCAGGAGATTGATTTTAGGCGGATTTCACTTTACAAATAATATAAAATTTAGTAAGAGGATGCAGTTGTCTATACTTGCCTGTGTCCAACTTTCCTCACATCGCTGTCCCTGACAGAGAGAGTAGCGTAACTTAAGCCCACAAAAAGATAAGGGTATCATTTTACCTCATCTACCTGCTTTTGTTCTCCGACTGGGTTAATCCCTTTGAGATCAATCTTTTGTCTGCAAATGTTGCTATGGAAACTGACGAGCATAGTTATTAGTAATCACTTTGCAGTGTGAATAGATCTTGCTTGATCCAAGACATACAACAGTTGACACACAATACTGTGACATCCACATTGTAAAATATCTACAATTGCAACTAAACTTGTCAGTACATGTATTCATTACTGCTGATTGGTCATCCGAACCAAATAGTTACTGATTGATAAGATACATGCTTGTCTTACCTACTGTTACAGGAGCAACACATATTTATATATCACATGTCCCCCATCACTTCCCCTCCTCATCTCCTTTTTTTCCCAACCTCTTCCCAATTTTATTGCATTCCTAGCACTGTGCATTTCTCTCAAGTGGACACTAGGATGTGAAATTACATCATGAGTACTCGCATGTCCTGGCCTGACATTGGGTTCTTATGTAGATTTTTAATTTGGAAATGGGTTCTTAGACAGGTGCATAATAGTGCACAAAATTCTGCCTTGCAGCAGAGGTGGGCTCTTATTCGGCGGGTTCCTAGGTGGACACTACTATATTGCAAGTAGTGCAAGGCATGCAGGTGTAATGTGTTGTGAAAGCTTAATGGTACAGGTGTCTTATTATCCTGTCCGAAGTGTTTCGACGTGACGGACTAAGGCTATAGGAGATAATATTTTGCTTATAAATGCCAAAGCAAGGGTGGACATGAAGATTAACAATGCTCCTGTTATCAGCTGTCCTTGTATAGATGTTTCCAATGTATATGACTTGAACATTAATAACATGTTTATTACTTGCTTGTAGACAAACTACACTGTAAGTTTGTAGCATGCATTTCTTAAAGTTTGTATCAAAGAGAATTTGTTCTTGGTTTCCAACCAGTTATGAATTTCATTTCATCATAAGTACAATTTCTTTTATACATAATTTTATCATATTGAAATTATATTGTTCAAGTCACTGAAAAATCTCAGTTATTAAGATGATTTGGATGTTTCAGTGGGCTAACATATTGTCTTTTCACTTTGCTCTGTTCTCAAGGTCGAGAAGAAGCCTGTAAATCCTCATGAGGAACAAGAAATCATTGATGGAATAGAGAAGAGTTACTACAAGAATGAAACTTTTGACACCAGTTTACATGAGTTGCAGGTATGCTGTTGATGAATATGTTGTGGTAAAGAAGGAACTAAAATAAAAGAGGCCTTGAAAATTTTGTAGATAATCCCGATTTCACTGAAATTAAATTTCCAGCAGGCTCCATATATACAGTTGAGTCTGCTTAAATCGAATTTGCCGGGACCATCCTCAAGGGTTCGATTTATGAGAGTTCGTCTTCCATTTTTTTTTTTACAAGGGAAGCAACTCCCGAATTACCTATGTTTATGAGATAAAAGTTGAGGAGGCTGCCACTTTCTCCACATGTTCCTGGTGTTTTAATGTCATCGAGTGTATTTGGGGGAATGGCATACTTTTCAGCTCAGACCTTCATGGATATCGCACTTCAATTTCCTGCAGCATTTTCATTTTCGTCTCAGTGGAAAGAGCCGTCTTCTTTCTCTTCAGTGGGTTAGATGAAGCCATCACATAGATCTAGTCTATAAAATAAAGCTAGATCTTAGTCAACCGCAGGCAAAAAGAGCAAACACGATGTAAATAGTGACTAGAGCTAGATCTGTACCACCACACAGTGATCATAACACAGGTGCTAGGCGCAACACCTCCGGTTGTCTACACATGAAGCATCATAATAGTAATAGTATGGTCATGCCGTGTTTGACAGTGTCTACCTGGACAATACTAACACTATACTATAACAGTCTGCGAAGATACTTGATTATTGATCGGCATCGCCGTCCTCGTACGCTGCCCCCCGCCCCCGAACACTTGGCCCACTTGAGCTACTTGAAGCCGTGGCGCGGGGCAAATGCACAGTTCATTTATCCAAATTAATTGGGCGATCCCTCTCGTCCCAGCCGCGACGCTGTCTCCTTTGTTTTCCTCATTGGGTAGGAACCACGTGGAGAGAAGAAAGCCGATTTTTACCTTCGGGGCGGCGCTGACGGGTTTTATTTAAAAGAAACTCACGGCAGTGGCTTCGATTTATGCGAGACGCATTTAATAGCACAAAATGGGAAAAATGTATATTGCTTCGTTTTTATTCGAAATATCAGAAATTCGCATTATCAGAGTTCCGTTTGCATGGACTTGACTGTAGTAGAAAATTATTTAGAAACCACTGAACTGATTTAACTTACTCATTGCTGGGTATTTTTCATCATGTTGTCTTAAGTCTACCAGGCATTTCACTGGTGTTTTGAAATATTGACCTTACATTAAGAATTGCTAGATTTGCTTGGAAATTTTCAGTTCATATGTATCTGATGTTGAAATTTTCAGTTTATATGTATCTGATGTTGAAATTTTCAGTTCATATGTATCTGATCTTGAATGTTGCAGAAGTAAAGTATGATAGAAATGCATACCTTTGCAAGTGTGAATATTTGAAAATATGTTCACTTTTTACATACAAAATAAAACCAGTTTAATTTGCTTTAAATGCTGGCTGTGCATCACCCAAGCTCCTTTCTAGATTTAGACCTGTAACTATGATCTACACAACTTTGTGAATCAGCCATAGAACTAGAGAACTTTTAGATTCTTTATCTTCCTTTCTCTTTGAGCTGTTTGGATGAGGAGGACATGTCTGGCTCACTCTCATCAATGTATATTCTGGCTAGTGATGAGGAGCTCAATCTAAATTGGCCTGTAATTCTAGTCTTTCATGTAGAATGTCAACGCCTTATTACAGCTTTGATTTTTGCCTTTTTACTTTGGGTTTTATTAAATAGAAAGATTTTACACAAAAATCAGAAATTTACACACTTAAGATTTAAGAGGAGCAGTAGCTTTTAACCAGCTGGTCTTGATAAGCGCTGGTTTTTGTATACCAAGGAGAAATAGAGTAAAAAATGCATCCAAACTCCTTCAGATGTGGCTGCTCATGACAGCCTGCCACACACAACAAGATGGGGTGTGACAGTAAGGGATCAAAGATTGTCTCACATATTTATCAGGCCATTCTTTTTGTTTACTGCCTTCTGTAATTATATCAGTCCTTGTAAGAGAGTTAGCTTTTGGCTTTTGATTGGTCAGTGCATAGATAATACTGCCTTTCCTGTAACACAAGGAGCAGGATGAACATAAGAGTACATTTGTATACCATTTTACACAAGACAGTGTAAAAAACTAAACTGATTTGGAAAATTTAATTTTGTACATATGAGTGAACTGAAAGATATTGAGTTACAGGCAGCTAAAATTTTGAAATTTTGTAATGTGTGAAAACCAAGATGACTTTATGCAGTGTGGTAGTCCATTTCTTGCTGTGATCCACCTTATAGCTGTGATTGTCATAATACTGTACATGTGTATTACCTATCTGTTCTCAGAAACTGCCAGAAGAGCTTGATCTTGAGCTGATAGCGGGCGACTGTGCAAGACTGCGAACTCAGTTACAAGCTGTGAGTTATCAGCCAGAGATTTGGTCATGCATCTTTTACATCATGATCTGATCCCGAAGAATACCTTATCATGATACCACAAAGTTATTTCTCCCCAGACTACACTGAGGTCTCTTTCCCATCAAAGCTTCCTCTGTTCTCTTTTGTCAAGTCATTCAAATTGTGGAAGAAACATCTTAAAGTTGGGTTGTCTACAAAACACCTAATAGAAATAGCAAGCTCTCACACCCAAAAATACTCTAATATCATCCACATAATAAGACTTTTAGGATAGAAGAACAATATTTTTATATTTTGACATCCATTTTTGACATTTATAAGAAAAGCTGTATCACTAGTTGAAACAGTGTTGTCACTTCTGAAGCAAACAATTTTATATTTTCATGAAAGATAAATAGAAGTGGTCTGTGTGTTTTTTTCCTGATTCTGTTGATTGTATTGCAGGTATCCAAGCGAGTAAGTGAGTTGATACTGCAGAACCATTCAGCCTATGCCACAGAACTCCAGCGTGTGATGGACTTACAGAGAACTTTGAAGGCAGCGGGATCAGTCTGCAAGAGTGGACGTAGGTGAGTAAGTGACAATGTGGGGTGCCTACCCCTGGAATATTTGGGCCTACTTTGAATCTGTCCAGGTACAGCATTCATGTTGACATTTGGTCAACACTTTGTGATGACTTGTTTGGGAGCTTGAAACTTTGGTGCAGTGTAATATATTCAGAGGCAAAAGATTATGTGGCATTGAATTCTGATCAAGCCTTTATCAAGTATTATTGCTACAACAAGCATGTTTTGAAAGAGACAATATTCTGGATTCCAGAGTCGTTTATGGCAGTTCACCAAAGATCTAAAAGTTTGTGTATTTTCGTTTTTCTACAAACAGCCTATATAATTTTACTTCAAAGTCTGGAGAAAATTTTGAAAATAGTGGTGATAGTTAGGTCTTAGAATTCTTTTCCCTGCTTTTTTTTCCCCCCCATGTGGATTAGTGTTGAATTTCAGGTTTCATGCACAGTGAGCAAAGTGTGTGCTTTTCTTTTTCTTTCTTCTGTGATGTTGTGAGCCTTTTTTTTTTATTTTAGTGATGGATGTTCATTGTCATTGGTCAAATCTGCAGGCAATTAGCACATGCCAGAGAGAGTTTCACAGTTGCCAGTTTAGGATTGCTGGCCAATTATAGGAAACGTCAGCAGCTTGTTGGACTGCTGAAATCTTTGCGAACTATCAAAACATTACAACGAACAGATCTGCGGTTGCGAGAGATGATGGAGGTATGTGTATTGGACTAAAATGTAACCATAATAAAACTGTTATCTCTTACAATGCTATAGCATCAGATGTATGTTGCTTTATTAGTTTTTTGTTTTGTTTATTAAATGATGGGATTCGCTGATGGTCAGACTGATTTTTTTTTTTTTTCCATATGATTGTTGTCGCTAGCAAAGTCTTAATACTATACATATGTCTCGCAAATGAATTGTAAGTCGCATGACTCTTAACCGAGAAATCATAGGATAAATATGATGAAGGTAGTCTGATACTGAGAGATCATTCATCTGCATCAAGAAAATACTGTTCATAAGGGCAGAGTATAGCTGTATCAGAATAGTGTGAAGTGAATACATCGATTCATGTACTACGATTTTCATTTTTGGTGATTTTCATCCAGGTTTTAGCTCCAGTTCATTCAATTTGCAATATATCTGGCTACAGTCAAGCTAGCTTGAAACTTCTCACTATATGAGAGTGTATGATTAAAGGCGGTACAGGATAGTCAAAACTTAATTTTGAGGAAAATTGACATACAACTTGCTGTGTGAGACATATGTGTGGGCCCAAGCAAAAACCTGGCTAAAGTCGCAGGCATTCGAGTGAAGCGACAGGCTGCCAAAGTCGATTTTGGACCTACCTACTGATTTTAGGTTTTCACCATAATCGACTTACCAAACATATTAAGCATGTGTTGACTTTGTATAAAGCTCAAAACTGAGGCTCTAAATATTTTTTTTTTCAAGTTTTTGTAACACTACCTGACTCACAATGTTTCTGCAAGTTATGCTTATGTTCACATAGATCTGTCAACAAAAACTCTTTGTTGTGGTTATGGCATTGTGTCTGTAGGCCAACATTGATGCATTCAGGACATTCATGTGTTATACCCCACCTGTCTAGCACACATGCTAAATGCTCATTCACATACGCCCATCATTCGCAACCCGATCATTGCTTGGCCCGCTGTCTCTCCTTTTGTTCCCATCTGAACCTAAATCATGGATATTTGTGATGTTTTATGTTTTCACCTACAGTGCATGTGTTGCCAACTTCAATGTAAAGTTATGACTCTAGATGTAAATCTAGATCCATCACAGGATCATTCACCCTCACAAGTCTGGTCCGATGCCAACAACCTGTTTAGCTCATGAATACTTGGTCATCAGTGTCCCGGACAGATAACAGGGGGTTTCCAGATGGCTTGCATCATCGTGTAGACCTACGGGTCTTGTAACCCATTCAGTACCAGGCCTGACTACATTTTGAAGGCTGAAAGTACCAGCGCAAGGGAGATAATTGGGACGAAAGCTCCAGTGGTAGTGGAAAAAAATTAAAATAAAATACTTTTTACATGTTTTTTGCGTGAAATCAGGTGCAGTTTGTTGAGAAATCAACGCTGAATGTGATAAATGTACTTGTTTT